>PVIH01026266.1:0-19073 GCA_004025045.1 Sigmodon hispidus | reverse complement strand
AAGTCTCACAAACTCAGAGAGATAAGCAGGGGATGTACTCACTCACTAGTGGTCTCTAAACAAACAAACAAGAAAAAAAGTCAAACATGCCCAAGCGGCAAACCACAACCATGGAACAGCTTGGGATCAGAAACACCCTGGACTGACCCTTTGGATCCCACTCCACCTAGAGGAACACCTGACTCACTCTTGAGGGAGGAGGGAAAGAACTGGATTTGGCCAGAAGTGGAGACTGATCTAAGCATTACTGGGTCAGTGGGACCATGGGACTGTCTGCTCCCTGCCAAGGGAGGGGATGGGGAGTTGCAGAGGAAAAAAATGACCAGATGTGTTGGGAGGGGGAAGAGACCTTGAATAAGGATATACAGGGATGAAAAAAAAAAAATCAGAGGGAAAGATGAACACAAAGAAAATATAGGTGTAGCAATCTTATTTGTATTTCTTCCCTTGATAAGCCATGCCTATCATTCTTATCCTCTGTATAGTTATTGTTAACTCTTCCACATTTTAAATTCTTTTTACTGTGTTTTTTTTGATAAATACAAAATAAAGAATGAAGAAAAAAAAAGAAAGACTTAAAACTTAAAAAAAATAAAATAAAATTAAGTCTAATATTACTTAGTCAATGTCTTATGCTAAAGTTAATAAAAGTCATGAAAATAACATTCATTTTTTTTTATTTTTGTGAAAGAACATGCTTGAAGGCAGTGGGCATCATAGCCTAAGCCTGACAGTTTGTTTTAATTATATTGTAATTCATTTTCTCAAGCTATGACTTATTTCTTTCTATCTCCAGGTCTAATCTACATAACCATATTAACAGAACATGGTGAAACATAATTCTCATTAAAAAATGCAGATGCTAAATGTCATGCATTTACATTTTGCAACAATGACTTCCTCCTATCTACTTGATCTCATTTAACTTTTAAAACGTCATTTTCCATGGGCTAAAGTGTAGGCAAACCAGGGAAGCAACTTTACAGTGAGCATTGTCTTCAATCACTTAAGAGAAATAGGAGTTCTTCCTGTGATTCCTCGTTTGCATGCAATGCCTCAGATGACATGCAGCTGTGAACTAGCTGTACTCATTTCTGTTACCTATGACAAAATGGTTGACGGCTATTACTTGCTATCACCTCAAGTTCTCTTTACTTTTCAGTGAAACTTGTTACACACATCTTCTTTCCATGTGAGGTGACTTCCAGCTTTTGTCTGATATACTGGAGTCAGAAATTTATTTGTACTTTCAAAGACAACAGTGTTTAAGGGCTGCTGATGAAAAAAAAAATGGACCAAAGAATCTTATTCAAAACATCTTAATGTTCACAACTTGCTAATTCTTCCCTATCCCTCTAAAACAAAAAGACAAAGAGCTGGTACAAGCCAAGAGTTGTATGACTATTGTGGATGCTTTTAATGAGAATGGGCACTATAGGCTCAAAACCTGAATGCTTGGTTGCCAGGAAGTAGCACTATTTGAAAGGATTAGGTGATGTGACCTTATTAGAGGAATTGTGTCACTGGGAGTTGGCTTTGAGGTTTTTAAAAGCCCATTTTCATGTATATTTACTAGTACTACATGATGTAAGAGATTCTCCAGTATTAGCTAATTTTTATTAATATATCAAGTCTTCTTCTAATAGCTGTTTTTAAATATTTTGTTTTATTGTATATTTTACCAAATTCCTATTTAGGCCAAAGCTTTCCGAGAATTGCAAAATAAATGTAAAGGCAGTATCATGAAGTTTATAGGCAAGACCACAGGACAGACAACTGAAAAAATCTGAGAAAGACTGGGAGGGCCTGTGGCAATAGCTCAATTGGTAACCTGCTTGCCATACAAGTATGAGGACCCAAGTTTGCTCCCCAGAACTATACACACACAGAAAGGATGGGCAAGAGATGTGTGCTTGTAACCCCAGTGCTGAGGATGTGGAGTGTTGCTGGGGACTGTTTGCACTGTCACTCTGAGACTGTCAATAAACTTCAAGAATCAGAGGGAAGAGTCCATGTTCAGCTGGCCAGAATAAACCATAGAGTTCTTGGTAGACCCAAATTAAGATAGAGAGACACAGGAAGAATAGGGAAGGGCTTAGAGAGATTTGTGGACATTTTTAATCCAGAAAGAGGCAGGGTTAGCCAATCAGTACTCTATCTCTCTGTGGACCTATCAGGTTTCTACCCCAATATCTGACTCTTGGGTTTTTAAGCCATAAAAGAACAACTTAGATAAATGCTTTATCTGGTGTCCCATGTTGGGTGCCATATGTAGTCAGACTTTCCTTTGAACCTCCAATTCACAAGTAGCCACTGAAAGACTTCTTATTAATTATGAAAACTGGGCCTTTAGCTTAAGCTTGTTTCCAACTAGCTCTTGTAACTCAAATTCACCTGCTTCTGTTAATCTAAATTCTGCCATATGACTTTTACATTTCTTCCATTCTGTACATCCGACTTGTTCCACACTTTCTGGTATCTCTCCACCTCTCTTCTTCCACTTGGTGTTTCTCTCTCTCCCAGGTAATCCTACTTACTCTTTCATGCCTTGGTATTGGCCATTTATCTATTTATTAAGTTGATCTGAAGGCACCTTAGGCAGAGATACAGCTTTAAAGTGTACAAAAAGATTATCACACAACAGTGAAGACTAGAAGATCATTATATCCCATTTGAAGGTCAGTCTAGTTTATTTGCTGAGCTGTAGGCAAGCAAGAGGTACTGTCTCAGATACAGTGCTTGAGAGATTGATGAGTGGTTAGGAGTACTTGTTGCTCTTGTGGAAGACCAAGAGTTCTCAGAACCCACATCCTGCCCCACAAGCATCTGTCTACTCATCCAGGGGATCTGATGCTTCTTCTGAACTCTTGAATCGACCAAACATGTATAAGGTACATATACATGCAGACAAAACACCCAAATATAGAAAGCCAAATGAATTTTTTGTAAATTTAACAAAACAAGATAGAAGCTGAGAAAAGACATTTGAGGTTGACCTCTGTCCTTCAGATGAACACCTATGCATTCACATACAGCAACATGCATACACATATAGTGCACATACACTCACAGGCACATGTATACTCAAATAAACACACACTGTATAGAAGAAGAACAAGACAATCCAGGTCCAAACCAAATTTCCGATAATTTTCTAAAAGAGATAATACAGGTTCTGGGATTATAATCCTGAGCCACCATATCCAGCTAGCATCCTTTTTTTTTATATTAATGCTAACCACTTGTCCAACCTCCCTTTACATATGCCTGGAATGGCTCCCCTATATAGCTTTCTCTCTATTCTTACTCTCAAAGTCTCACATCTCCCAGGACTAAATATAAAATCTTCCACCTAGTCTCTAGTTTTCATCATCCCCTGTGCACCTTCTAGTCTCTGTAGGTTGATGAACTATTACTCACTTTTACATATATTTACACGTATACATTTGCAGTTCTCTCTCTCTCTCTCTCTCTCTCTCTCTCTCTCTCTCTCTCTCTGTGTGTGTGTGTGTGTGTGTGTGTGTGTGTGTGTGTGTCTGTGTCTGTGTCTCTGTCTGTGTCTGTGTCTGAAAGCTAGAATTTGATACTGGCTGTCTTCCACTATGTTATTTTTAGAGGCAAGACCTCTCTCTGAACACAGACTTCACGAATTTGCTATAGTGGGATCTGCCCATCTCCACGCCTAGTGATGAGGTTACAGATCCATACCAGTGTGGCCAGTTTCTATTTGAGAATCTAAATTCCTATCCTCATGCTCACTTAGTGAACACTTTGTGGACTGAACCACATTACCAGCTCCACTTTAAGACCTTGAACTTGTATATTCAAAAGCCCATACAGTTAAGCCTCTCTCATTGTATCAAGCCTTTCTAACATCAAATAATATAGCACATCTTTTTTAAAATTCTAGTACCCTTTAGTATTTGCTGAGACTTGCAATTTCTTCTGGCAAACTGTTATTTGTTGGGATTCAATTTTGATGTTTCTTTTTTATCACTTTCCACCACTCTGCTCTTCTGATCAAACTTACCAGTTACCATTTCCCCTCCTGTAGCATGAGATGTGCACAAACTATTTAATAGCTACATTTTCATACTCACCAGGATGTTGTTAGGTTGAAATCATATTCAATTTATGATTCTGGTTGCTAAATGCCTATAACTGAAATTTGAAGACTGTAGCAGTTGAGATAATGACTATCACACAAAGAATATATTCATGTCCAAATTTCTAGAGTGTGGAAATGTTCACTTAGAGAAAAAAAATGTAGCTGGGTCTGGTGTCACAGTTCTGTAATTCTAGCTACTGAGACTGTCAAACTTGGAAAAAGTCAAAAATGCTTTAGGATATATTTTGGTGACAAAGCACTTGCCCAACATATTCTAGGCAGTAGGTTTAATGCTTAGGACCAATGAGCACTAAAAAGGGGGTTTTTACAAATGTAATTAAATTAAAGCTACTTAAATGACATGATCCTATGTGATCTCGAGGGTTCCTAAATTCAAGGGTTCTTAGGAGACAGAGGTAGAAGGACAGAAAAGGAAGAGAAGGAACCAATGTGACTATGGAGGGTGTGGATATACCAATGAGGGCACAAACCAAGGGATGTCAGAGGCATCCTGGAATAGGCAAAGGATGCACACTTTCCTTGAGCCACAAGAGGAGAGAACTTTGGTCACACCAGACCACATAATAGATTTCAGTCATTTGTAAGTCATCTAGCTTGTGGTAATTTCTTACAAGAGTCAAAAAGATACTTTCAAAAGAAAGTCATTCTCAATGTTATTTATCATTCATAGAAAGAATATTCTCAAGTTATAAAATTCATGTTGTATATACTCGTAATATTGCCAAACAAAAAATAAAAGGAAAAGCTATAAAATGCTTATATTTCAGGTTCCTTTGCAAAATGCCTTCTAAAAATAGAACAAACATTATCTGTACCATTCACGCATTATTTATACATATTTATGGCTTGATGCTCTTGTGGGTGCTAAGAACTCTGCTTAGGCATTTTAACATATTTATCATCCACCTGGATGCTGTCAGTAACCATAAGGAAAAATAATTATTACAGCTTTGCAGGTGCATTGCTAGAGATTTTCACAGTTTGATCATTTGTTCAGGAGGGCAAGGAATGACAGAGGCAGGTTTGGAAGACAGACCTTGATAAAGGCAGCCTGTGCTCTGAACTGAATCTACCCACCTCTTCCAATTAATTCACCCAGACAATTTAGATATTTGGCATTAGAAAGAGTGTCATACTTAGTGAATCTTCTTTTTTCCAGAATTAAGAAGTTAGATGATAATTAAGTAAATATTCTTGGACAACTTTGTATTAGATAGAATGGTTTTGGTTTCATTGTTTTTATATAAACCATGTTTAATCTCACTTATATGGTAAATATTTGTCCAAGAATTTATCCTCTGAATTTGAAATACTCACTCTGGTATTTTTCTATTACTGGCAATTTAAAGTTTGAGAATGTATTTGAACCAAAGCAACAATAGGATTTAATTTAGGTAAAGATGGTAATTTTTTTTTTTTTGCTCTGACTTTCAAATACAATTCTGCTGTGTAACAGAATAATTCTGCCATTAACTTCCTTCACCTTTTTCTTAATTCTTCCCCATTCTCCTCCCTGGTTCTTCTAGACTAGAAGGCACAGTTTTGTTGCTGTATTTTTTAAAGTGGGTCAGGTTTTTAGATACGTAGTTGCAGAAATATCAGTGTGACTCTCATCTCTACCAATTTAAGGATGTCAACCTCAAATATTTAGGGTTTATAGCAGGATAGACACCAAAGCAATAATAGATTTAAGGAGGGGTGAGATAGACATGGCAGAAGGCCACAGGCTTCTGAGAAGCTGTCTTCCACAATCTTGCAGTGTGTACAAATATACACTGCCATTAACCACAAGCAATTACATTAGTTTATCCTGAGCTGCTTTTTAGACAGGCAATTTGTTATTGTCCCTTTTTTGTTTTAAGTTCAGTATTTCATAAACAATGCCATGTTTATTCTAAATCAAACACTAAATCCACACAACCAAAACAGACATTTTTACATAACTTACATAACTACTACTTTTGTCTTATCTTGTCAGGAAACAGAAAAGTATGTGTGTGTGTGTGTGTGTGTGTGTGTGTGTGTGTGTATACATACATACATATATCTCACCCCATATACACATGTATGCATATATATGAATATTTGCAGGGGATCAACCTCTTCATTACCAGAATCAGTTTTAAATGTTGGCCAATGTGTTACCATAACAGAATGCTGGGAGGGAGAAGAGATAGCTCATGCAGCGAAAACCAGTGCACCTGAGTTCAAGACAAATTGGTGAAATACAAGCCAATGGCAGAACAGAGTGTGTTTAGAAAGGAGAAACCAACAGTGCTGAGATTCAAAAAAAGGGCTAAAACCCAAAAAAGTCAAGATGAATCAACACAGTTGTTCCTTGACATACCTCTTCTGACTTAGGCACACATACAGATAAAATAAAATAAAAGCTACTGAGCCAACTTTTCAATCAACACAAATAAATCTTTTTATTTATATACATACAAAAAAAGCACAGTGATGACTGGAGCTAAAGCCTTGTGCAGATGAGTGTTCTGGAATTCTAAAGTGACTATTTATGAAGTCTGGAGCATTAGAAGATAAATCAGATTCACTAAATTCAGAAGCATAAGGTAGACTTGAAAAGTATTATTGACGCTGCCTGATACCTTGATGCATTTTGAACTTTAAACCTACTGTATTACATGGTCATAGTAATATGACATTGTAATATGACACTCTCTATCTTACTATGGGATGGAAAACCAAAGTAGTTAACTTTGTAGAATCTGCGTCTGGACCAATGTTCTGGTGTAGAATAGGCATCCACAAACTGGAGTGGTTTGGAGTCTTCACATTTCTTCCCAGCTACATGTAGTCTACTGTGAAATAATCTATGATTAGGATGCAAGTTTACTCCCCATATCTTGATGACCCCTGAGTTTACATTTCTAGATTGGCAGTTCTCCTCTGAGCACATTTTAGTTGCCCAATTGGAATGTCTACTTGAAAGTTGCAAATATAATTTCCCCTTTCATGTTAAGCCTCATGTTCACTCTTTGAATACCTGAATTCTTACCTACCTTAGATCCACAGTGTATTATTTATTCATCACCTCAACTCCACAGTGCTCTTCATGATTTCTCTGCAGCCCTTCTGCAGTTGGTTCTCGACATGATGTTCTTATGAGACTTGCTCACTCATTTCTTGTTACTTCTTGCCTTAGAGATCTGAGAAGCCCCCCCCCCCCCCCGTCTATCTGGAACAAAAGCCAAAGTCTTTAGAGTGCTCTGTACAAGATGATGTCTATTTGGGCTCTCTGAGGCTGCTCACCCCCTTGCTCTTCTTCCTGACTTTTTTGGACTCTAATGTCACATGACTATAAATATGGATGTTTCTCTGTCATTTGCTTTACATCTGACTGGAAAGGTTCTTTTTTTAAAGATCCACACTGCCTCTCTTCAAACTCATTATATATATATGTACATACATATGTATATGTATATATACACATATATGTATATATATGCATACAATGTATGTGTATCTTTTGTGAGGCTTTTCTGACCCCATCCTTGTCTTATTTTTCTCCATTATATTTTATGTCATTTCTCCTAGTAGTTAATGTACACAAACATTTATTTATATGTTCTCTCTCTCTTTCTCTCTCTCTCTCTCTCTCTCTCTCTCTCTCTCTCTCTCTCTCTCTCTCTCCCTCTCTCTCTCCTTCTCATAAATTAAGCCTGGAAGATCAGGAATATAAGAGAATACCTTTAAATTATTTATTCACCACTATGGTCCCAATGCCTAGGAGTTTTGCAACAACTGTTAGGTTCCTTGAAAGTATCTGTAATGTGAGTAGATAATACTGGAATCAGTAGATGGAAAGAGGAAAATAGAAACTCCTATTACTGAAAATGAGACAGTGAATCGGAATTTCAATACCTGTGAATATATTTTCTCTTAAGACACCCAAATGGAAAATACTATTGGGGGATAAAGAAAATTCATGATGATGCATAGTCTATGACACCTTTTAGGTAAAGCTTGGAAATAGAAAAGATGATGCTCTAAATTACTTGGAGACTACGGATGTGTACCAATACTATTGAGCATACTGATAAATACTGAGTAGGAATAAGAAAGGGAAAAGGGTTTTGCTTGTAGAAGGGAAGGGTGAGTGGGGACTGTTTAGAAGGCATTGGTAAGAGGGTCAATGAAAAAAAAGCCTATGTAATTCCCGCACCTCTGCTTGGGAGAGGAGATGGGAAGAGTGGATGGGCAGATGCTCAGATGCCAAGGGTCTCAGGTTTTGTGAGGTTTGGAGTAGAACAGTGATTGACTGCCAGAGCTCAGTAGAGAGGACATAAAGCCTGAATAGTAGGAGACTTTTTTTTCTGAAGGTCATCATGTTTCTGACCTGAACTTTCCAGCCTGACCCTGAGGTTCTGACCCGATGACTTACAGTAACACAGAATCACACAGAGGCTTACATTATTTTTATACTGATTGCCCTAGGGCCCAGATATATAATTTGCTAACTCTTTACTCATAAACTAACTCATAATTCTTATCCTGCTCAGCCACGTGGCTTGGTACCTTTTCTTAGAGAAGCATTTCAGCTTCATTCCACTGCTTCTGCTGGCAGCTCATCTGGCTCTCTCTGCCATTTCTGCTCTGTTCTTCCTAGTCCCAGAGCTTTTTTAGTCTGGTAGCCCCACCCACACTTCCTGTCTGCCTTCGGCTAATCTGCATTATAACAGCATAATCCCACTACATCATCATCCCCAAATGATTACACAAAGTTCAGGACCCTCTTAAACTAATTTCTTAGAATATCTGGCCTTTGCCCTTTCTAGTCACATAGCTGCCATTTCCCTAAGGTTTACCGATACATCCATGGATATGGCTTAGGAAGAATTTTGGAGAAGTTAAATATGTTCAGATGATACAACATCACTTGTAACTTGATGGCAAATGCTGCTTTAGGGTCCTAAAGGTCTATTCTAATACAGTACGATAAAATTACTACAGCCTTCAGTTTTCTTTATATGGAGGGAAATGTATTCTACTCCAGTGACAGTCTCAGACTTTATCACCCATCCAGTCCTTTGCATACCCATGACTCCTCAGCTTGCTGGGCTAAATAATAATAATAATAATAATAATAATAATAATAACCAGATTTAAGCCTACCTTTCAGTAGCCTCCAAACCGGAAGGTAAAGGAATAACTATGGGAAGGGACCTATCATTTGTGAAGCCTCACTAGTAGTAAACACTCTGCCAATGTAGGAGCCTTTAAATAAAATGAAATTATTCATTAAAATATACTTCATTGTAACTATGATAAAAATATGCTAGGAGGCTTTCTGTGAAAGCAACACCCCTTCAGTACAGGGACCTATTAAGGTTCCCTGCTTCTTCAGCTGGAACAGTTGTCCCTTTGCAGGACCACTAAGAGGAGCCTTGGTTTGCCTGTGATGAGAAGGATGGTTCCTTCAAGTGACTTTCACTAGTTAGTATACAAAATAGAGCAAAATGTCCTATTACACATTTGGACCTGTTTATTTGGAACTTTCTTCTTTACATTTTCCAAGGATATTCTTCCCAATCTCCCAAAGCCAATATGAATATTCAATGCCTTTTCTAATTTTCCCAGAAAAATGTTGCCTTTTCTTAGTTTTGTTTAAATAATCTTGTCTCCCCTCTTTTAATGTTTTTTTAAATATAGAATTTGACTTTTGTATAGAATCTATCCCTTAATATGTAGAAAAGGTTCCAATGTTTTTTCTTTTTGAAATTATTTTAAGTAAAGACTAAATAATGTGCATTGTTGAAAGAAAATTTAGAGGTTTTTCTTACTGTTCTTTGTTTTCATTGGCTTTGGAAAATATCTCTTTGAAGTTAACTGTGAACACATCATTTACCCAACAGAAAATATGACCAGACAAGAAGTTTGTGTATAGCCTCTGCCATGATGCATCTATCAGCTGATGCACAGGAGCATATCATCTTTACTGTGGAAGTCTGTGTAGATTGCGAGTGCTTCCAGGGAAACACAGCTTTGGATGCTGAGCAGTCACACTGAGGACCTTTACCTTAGAGACTCGCCCCCACACAAGAACTTTGTAAGGAGAAGAACAACTTGTGTTTCTACTAAAGTAGGAGACTATTGGTTCCAACATAAACTACTCTATCCCAAGGAAATGGAGATCTGAACTTAAAATGCTGGATTTACCACTCCATAGTAGCATGATTGTTGTGAAGTTCAGAAAAATCTTACATCTCAGTTTCCTTACCATCACAAGAAAGTGCCACTACTACCTGCTTTACAGAGGGTGAAGATTAGGTATCTTTTAAAACTTTCCATTGATTCCTTGTGGAATTCACATTATACATCCCAGTCCCGCTCACCTCTGTGTCCCCTTTACTGTCACCCTCTGCCCTCACAGCCTTCCCAACTCCAGACCAAAAAATAAAAGAAAATCAAAACAAAAAGCAAATTAAAAAAAATCTCATTGTGGAAGCTGTAGTGTGAGTCACATACCCCTTAGTCCATATAGCTTTACCTGTGAGTGTTTATTGCAATGAGACATTTGTCTGGTTCAAGTCCTCTGGTTTCTACACCATCCTTGATTCTGGGCCATCACTGCAACTCCTCCTGGATATCCTGTGTTGTCCTGTGTCATGGAGATCCTGTAACTTTGGATCTGAAGGTCTGGTCCCTTCACATCTGCCAACAGTTCATAGATGAGGTGAGGATTGGAGTGGGCTTCTTTATAGTCCTGGTTCTGAGCCTGGGTGGAAGGTGTATTGGTCAGCTTGTCAGCTTTCCCTCATGTGCATGAGCTCTCTCACACTGCTCTGCCTAGCTCAGCTCACCCAGTGTAAGCAGATTGCAGGGTACAGGGCCAGTTCTCCTGCTCTCATACCCTAGGTCAGGTTCACCCACACTCAGTTCTTATTTTTGCTTTAATGTCAAATTGACACAAGCTAGAGTCATCTGGGAAGCCAGAACCACCCTCCTCAAGATAATATGCCCATCATAGAGGCCTTTAGGAAAGTCTGTAAAAAAATTATTTTTAAGGGAGGTCCCAGCCTGCTGTGGATGATGCTACTCTTGGTCAGTTAGATGGTCCTGGATGTATAAAAGGCAAACTGAGTGAGCCATGAGGAGGAAGCATGCTAATAAACAGCATTCTTCCATGGTCTCTGCTTCAGTTCCTTCCTCCAGGTTCTTCCCTTGAGTTCCTGCATTGGCTTTTCTTCATAGTGAATGCTATAACCTAAAGTAAACCCTTCTCCAAGTTACTTTGGCTACAGTGTTTATCCCAGCAATAGGAAAAAAAAAAACTAGGTTGTGGTGTTGCCATAGGGTAAAGAAGTATTTATAAAATAATAAAGTATATATAAAATAATAAAAATTCAATAATTATTTAATTCAACTGCTATGTTATTCATATGCATTTCTATGCCACAGAACATAATGACAAGTATCAAGGCTTTGATGAATAGGCTTATTAATCTGAATATTTACAGAATACCTATGAACTATACAATGAGACTTTTTAGTAAGGTAGTCAATAGATCATTGCTAAAAGAACAGAAGGATGAAAATTATGTCCAAGTACAAAGTTGACCCTGACATTTAGAGAATTCAAGGATAATGTGCTCTTAAATCATGAACTGTACTGGAAGGATGTCTTCACTCTGTTCTATCAAGCTCTAAATACACACCACATGCCAGTCTTCCTTGTTCTCATTGTCTTGTTTGTAAGTAATTGTTCTGTAACCAGCCTCAGTAAGCTATTACCCCTGATTTTTAATCCCCCTTCTTCTTTTAAATGTATCATTTTGCCAGCCCAGGGTCTTTGCTTCACTCAGCTTCTGGGATTTTGATCTCATAGACTCGTTATACACTGGCAGCCTTCCATAGTCTTCAATATTAGCTATTTCTATTTTGTAGAAAACTATTCTATTAATAACGTTCACATGCTTTTCTCTCTTGATTGCTGCTGCTCTCTGCCCAAGAAAATTATAAAATGCCATTATGAAAGCAGTATCTTGTTTTGAACCCTCAGTAGGGTAGCTCTAAAGTTTTAAAATGTAGCTCTAAAGTTTTAAAAAATATATTGGAAAACTCACATCTGGTCAGGGAAAGATTATGGATTCTGCACTCAATGAGGAGCTGAATGCAGAGCTTGGTAATTGTTTCCTTTAGAAAATCTGGATTGGTTACGTTTCTCTCACACTACCTGTTACATTCATATAGCAATGATATTTATATCCTAGGATTACAAGATGGAATTATATAATCCCTGATAAACCTATAACACAGTACCGGGTATAAATTGAGGGCTGTAGGAAAATTGGAGCACTTGTCATCATGCAAGTGAAAGTAGGTGATGGGCAGACATGTAAAATCAGCAAGAAGCTCTGTTGAAGAACACGCATTCATTCAGAGACAGGACGGTCCCAGCAGCCAGACAACAGGTTCATCATGAGCATTTTGCATGATTCAGGCAGGCAGTGGTGGAAAAGACTCAGGGAGTATAAAACCAGAGAACATCAGCTTTCAGATCCTATAGAGTAACAAGCTTTGCGGGGCAAGACTGAGATATTATCTGAATTCTGGGGTATGAACCCAGCTTAGCCTGATGAGCAGTGCTGCATCATCTCAAGAGGACTTTTCATGTATGACAATGAGATGATCACAGGACTGAAGCTTCAGGGAGCTTTGCAGCTCAAAATAGAACAGGGCAGGAGGTAGAGAGAGATGGGACAGTTGCATTAATGTCAGAAACTTTCGAAATACCAAAAGGTAGTTTTCAAGAAATGTAAAGCTCTTTCTGTAGAGTGACATGGTGGCACAGTCCTTTAGTCTGTTTCCTGTGGCTATTATCTATGCAGGGTAGTGTCAGATACAGAAAATGAGGAGAAGTGGATTCTTAAGAGTCCTGGTAGTAATAATTGTAAAACTGAAAAGCTTCTGGCAAATGTAAAAACAGCATCAGTAACCTGTAATCCTTCTCAAGAAGGAGACCAGCCATCTAAACTCCTAATAGGAAATCAAGAAAATACAGTAATCATGAATGACTGTTTATGCCTCCCACTCAGGACTTCATTCCACTCATCCCCCACAAACTCTACAAATTCCTGTAAGCATTCATTAAAATCTGTATGATGAATGAAAATATATAATTATTTTCTAGGTAGCCTCTGTAGAATCCAGTTTGTAATGAGACAAAGTGAACGTTGTTGTTAGTGTGCTTTGCCTAATAGGAGAATGGGCTCAAAAACATGTACATAGTCTGTGTCTTATTTACCTTGTGTGCTTTTGCACCAAAGGGTTAGACTCAAAAGGTTCCTAGACAAGCTTACTCCCCTGGGAATGTACACAAGTCTTCTGTAGCTAGAAAGGACTTCTTCTATCTGGCCAGTTTTCCTGTAGTCTGGAAAGTTCTCCATGGTTGGCTTTTGCTTATCTGACCTACTCTTTCCTGTTCATAAACAGTGGTGTATGTGCTGACTTTACCTTTGATAACAACAGACTCACATTCAAATAACCAACATGGAGAATGAAGTGTAAACGCCAAGGATTGTGTGAGGGTTGAACTAAATTCAAAATTACTGAGTAGGAAGTAGTTCAGACTTTGTTGCTTAATTTTAATAAAAGAATTGTGTCATAGAAAAACAAAGATTTGAAAGACCAGTTAATCCATTCAATGGCTTCAGCTGAAAATAAATAAATAAAAAGATCGTAGTGGAAATGCCTAAGAGAATTAACATAAGAGAGTGTGCCCAACGATACTAACCCCAAGATCCCATGATCAGAAGTTGTGATTCAGTGAGAGTGATGGTGGAGGGTTCACTGACAGTGCAGCATTTTGAAGTCAGCCTGGATGACTATCAAATGCACACAAGATTGAGACATACTCTTTGTAACTTGTCTTGTCTTATTTCCAGGGTCACCCCAGCCCCAAAGACAATTCCAGAGGTGTGACTGGGACCCGAGAGTGTACACATCTCCCGAGTTCTTAAGTGAAGCTACTGCTGGTCCCCAGGGACTGAGCTTGATAATTACTGACATAAAACCCAATAAAAAATATCCCTAAAAGGTTACTGTACTTCCTATGTTTCTCCATGTACCTTAGCCTCAGCTCAATACATTCCACCTTATTCCTTAGCAACACCTTTGTTATTTAAAGAAGAGATGACTAGTGGGTTCATACTGGTGCTGCAAGTCAGGAATTAACTCCTTCGCTTTCCACACCTACTCTAATATTTTTTGTTTCAGTTACAAAGGAATGAAGAAAATAATTGCCAAGAATTTTTAATTTGATCCTATGCAAACAGGAGTTAAGGTCCACTGAACTACAGTGAGTGATTATTAAAAATTATATAAACACAAAGGGATAGGAGGAACTTATAAAATGCCATTGTATAAATCATAATAAAAGGAAAGTTAAGGTCATGTTGACCCACAGTGTTAAGGGAACACTGTCTACTGAGCACAAAAGGAAACAAATTGTCCCATTTTATTTGTCCAGCGGCTGCAAATGAAAGAAGATATTTTGAGGAACAGGATTAATAAAATATTAAAATAAGTAGGAAGAAAGGCTAATAATTAAAGATGCACTGCAATTCAAACCAGGGCTAAACAAAGATTCTTCTCTCTTAATTCTGGTTTGTCTTAATTACAGAAACAGCATGCCCTCCAGAATGCCTCCTTTCTTGTTTGCCATCTCAAAAGGGAACATAGCCAGTTTAAAAAGTCCAGCCCTCCAAAAGTGACTCATTCTTTCACCTCAATATCCCCCCCCACCCCCGCCCAATCTGGCATCTCCAGAGAACATGAAGAGACAGTTTGTCAGCAGGTGCACTGCCTCCTGTATGTCAGGTCTTGACCACACCATGTCCATTGTCTTACTCCGTGTCAGGTTCTCTCAACCATGCTCACTAAGGGAAGTGAGTCAGAGAGAACCCAACAACAATGTTGACAAGAAAAGGGTACATTGGAATCTTCCCCAGAAAGCAGTTAGGATTGCTGGATAACTCTCAATTCACTTGATCGTGTTTTTATCAAAAGAAGTAAAATATTCATCAAATAAATGCCAAAATAACAGTGGAACCTTACAACTGCACCATCAGATAACCCTGAAGTTACATTCCTAGTGAAGTATGCAAGAGAAGTAAAATATATGTACATACAAAGATATACACAGATATTCATCATACCCACAAAGTAAAAACAACTGAATGTTCATCAGTAATCAACATATAAATACACCCAAGTATTGTGATGATGAATTTTCCTGAGGATCAAAGTTTAGGAGAGATGTTTTTGAATAATCAGGGACTCAGATTTTAACATTTTACTGACATTAAGACTTGATATGAGCTGTATGGTGTTGGCAGACAGCCAGTATCACAGAGAAACCCTGTCTTGAAAAATAAACAAAAAACAAACTAGCTAACAAAAAGACTCTATATGGGAAAACATAGTCCCTGAATACAAAAAACATCAAAATTTATTCAGTGTTAATTCTGCTATATTTTCTATCTTGTCGGCTGGATTTTTAGGTGACATATAGTAGCCATGCACATTTCTGAAACACTGTGTAAGAATTTGGTTCATGAATTTAATGTATAATGATCAAGTTGTAGTTAATATAACTCTAAACATTTCTCACTTCTTTGCATTTCTTCTAATTTCTCTTTTCTAGTACATTATAAAACACTTGATAAGTTCTTGTGAACTGGAAGTATCCTATATGAAAACTTATACTTCCTCTATAACTCAGTTTGATAGGCATTTTTTAAGTCCCCTCTTCCATAAATTCAATACCCTTCCTAAGTTCTAGACACCACTATACTGCTCTACTTCTGTGAAAGCAAATTTTGTGCCTTCCACAAATAAAAACAAGTATATTTGTCTTTCTAAATTTGCATGTTAACTTTGCATTTCTCTGTATCTTTACACATACAGTACATGTGCTGGAAAGACAAGTCTTCACCTTGACTCCTGTGTAGGTTTGTTCTACACTTCCCCATAGCCATGATTTTAACTCCAAGACATTTTACTAGCTGTTTATTGAAACTGGAATTCTTTAACAAGCTAGATGTGGCGGCTCACAACTTTAATCTCAGTGCTTGAGAAGCTGAGGCAAACAGACTGCCAAGAGTACAAGGCCAACTTGAGCTATAGAGTTCAAGGCCTGCTTGATCAGCTTAGTGAGCTACGGTCTCACAATGAAAATACAATAAAAATAAATCCAGGGAACGTATATTAACCACAGAGTACTTGCTTATCATCTGTAAGACCTTGGGCTCAATCTCAATATCCAGTAACAAATAGAACACATGTGTGTGCACACACACACACAGAGGGGGGGAGAGAGAATTAATTATTAGTACATAGTTGAGTACATTTTATAAGAAATCATTCCTTGTAACAATTCACACAGGTAGATACACTCATTTTCTAATTTTAAACCATACTTTTCCTCTTTTAGATGCAAAGTTAAGCTAAAACTGAGTTCAACTCAAGTAGACATGCAGCAGGAAGTTTCTGGCCTATCTGGCACAAGGGCCAGACCTGCAGTCCTGTAGCCACTTAGCCCCAAATAATCACACAAAGGCTTATATTAATTACACTGTGCAGCTTATGGCTCAGGCTTATCACCAAATAGCTCTTACAACTTAACTCAACCCATTTCTATTAATCTGTGGGTTGCTATGTGGCTCATGGCTTTCCCTGTGTTTCTTTATATCTTGCTTCTAGGGTAGGTAGATTGTGTCTTTCTCTGACTATGCCCTCTTTTCCCTTTATCTATGCTTGGAATTTCTCTAAGCTGCTTTGCCATAGGCCAAAAGAGTTCCTTTATTATCCAGTGGTAATTCACAGCATACAGAATGACATCTCACATCATACATGGAAATATTGAACTGTAGAAGCTGATTTTATCACATCAAAATATCTAAAGCCACTAAATAAAAATGATATGTTTGTGTGTGTGTGTGTGTGTGTGTGTGTGTGTTACTGGGAATTGAACCCAGAGATTTGTGTATTCAAGGCAAGCCCTCTACTACTGAGCTATTTCCTCAATAGATTGTGAACCTTGCAATGGAATATAGTTATGTTTTTGTTGATTTTTGTCTGTTTATAACATTTAGTTTCTTGAATAATTTGAATAATAGCAAACATGCATTGAATGCTTAATATGAAGAAATGAACAAATAGAATCCAAATTTGTCATATTTTGTTAAATAAATGGCAAAGAGCTGTTGAGTCCAGGAAGTGATTCCTTCATGTATTTTATGTTGCTTATAGCAATTGGCTAACTTTATGATTCGGTTTTCTGATCATCCATGTGTTAGGATGATATAGTAGAGATAATCATGCCTGGAAAGGAGGTGGTACTAAAATCCATGCTAGAAGCTTGGAGGCATTATTTTACATAAAAAACTAGGTTGGCTACAGACAGTCCAGAAAGAACGAATCAAACCGAACCAAAGGAAATCCAGTATAGCTTATAATTGTGATAAACTGGACAGTTTTGGAAAACTAAGAAGAAGGAACCTCAAATGCATTACAAGCCATCTCTGTGGGAACCACACCTTCCACTTTGTGGAAGGCATGTATGTGCATTTTTTTTTGCTGTTATTGTTTGTTTTGTGTTTCTGTTTAAAAACTTTGAAAATAACAACTTGCAAAAATAAATTATGAATTGAAAGTCAAAAATAATTTATTTCAGCTGTGGTTGGAAGATGTTAATTTAAAATTAGAATAAAACAAAATTTCTTTTCAATTGCTTTTTTTACAGTCAGGATTTTTTATTGCTGACTCCATATAGATTCAAGAACTATGCTATCCATGCAGTACTCAAAGGAACACCTCTGGTTAAAACAACAACAACAAAACCATACAATCAAAAACAGACAGACCACAAAAAAAAAAAAAAAAAAAGGCACTATGCAAAGTCTGGTGCCAGTATCACTCAAGTGTTTTGGGGTTTTGTTTTGTTTTGCCTTGTTTTGTTTTCTGTTGCTTGTTCCATCCTATATTGGGTACCTGTGGTTGGTTGGGTTAATGCACTGATTTGGCAGAGTTCTGGAGTATTCTGTAGACATTCCTGTGGCTACTGTGACAGGAAGACCCTTTCCCATTCCCAGCAACAATCTTGCAGTCTTCTGGAGGTCAGAGAGCAAATTCTTTCCAACTAGTCATTACAAATCTTCTCATCTGGCCACCAGTGTTTTCAGAAATAGTACAGTATGCTTTGAGCTTCAGAATGGCACTGCTTTTAAGTTAATTTGATTAGGAGTGAGGGAGGCAGTACAAAGATATGTAGGGAGATAGTCATTACAGTGTTATGTTCGGAGATAGTACAGTAATGGGTAGGAAGGTAGTCAGTCCAGTAACAGGTAGGGAGGTAGTACAGCGATGGGTAGGGAGATAGTGCAGTGATAGGGAGATTACTATAGTGATGAGTAGGGAGGTATTTTGGAGACAGAACTATACATTCTGTGCTTATCTGGCAAGTAAATAAGATCTCTAGAACTCACATAAAAAATACCAGGTAGGTGAGAAAGAGTTGATTTTCTTTAGAAATGTGACTCCTGAAAGGCAATGCACTCTCTATTGAATAGTCCTATACCCACACAGGAGCAAGCAGCACTAAATAAACTCAGTTGAATTAGAAAAGAGAGAACAACATGAAGTTGAGAGAGAAAGGTGATGGGTGGTAGGAAAGGACAGGGAAGGGTTAGGGTGGGTGGATTTATCTAAACACATTAAATGAATTTATTGTCAAGCTTTCAACAAAATAAAAGAAAAAAAAACAAACAAAAACCTAGGTGTCATGGCCTGTACTCAGATGTAGATAGTGGAGACGTACATGATGAGGCTCACTGGTTGGTCAGCCTATTATGTTAGCAAGCTACTGGTCCCAGTGGGAGATGTATTGTCTTAAAGTTGTTTTTTTTTTTTTTTTTTTTTT
>PVIH01026265.1:0-19074 GCA_004025045.1 Sigmodon hispidus | reverse complement strand
ACCATTTGTTAAATATACTATCTTTTTTCCATTGAATGTTTTGGGCCTCTTTGTCAAAAATCAGGTGTTCATAGGTTTTTGGGTTAATGTCTGGATCCTCAATTCTATTTCATTGGTCCACAAGTCTGTTTTTATGCCAGTACCAGGCTGTTTTTATTACTGTAGCTCTATAGTATAGCTTGAAGTCAGGGATGGTGATGCCTCCTGAGGTTCTTTTGTTGAGTAAAATTATTTTGGCAATCCTGGCTTTCCTGTTATTCCAAATGAAATTGAGTATTGTTCTTTCAAGGTCCAAAAAATATTGTGTTGGGATTTTGATAGGCAGTGCATTGAATCTGTAGATTGCCTTTGGTAGAATTGCCATTTTTACTATGTTGATCCTTCCAATCCAGAAACATGGGAGAGCTTTCCATTTTCTGATATCCTCTTCAATTTCTTTCTTCAGTGATTTAAAATTTTTGTCAAATAGGTTTGTTACTTCTTTGGTTATAGTTACTCCAAGGTATTTAATACTATTTGCAGCTAGTATGAAGGGTAATGTTTCCCTTATTTCTTTTTCAGCTCTTCTATCTTTAGCGTATAGAAGGGCTACTGATTTCTTTCAGTTTATCTTGTATCCTGCTACATTGCTGAAGGTATTTATCAGCTGTAGCTGTTCTTTGGAAGAATTTTGTGGGTCACTCATGTATACAATCATATCATCTGCAAATAGAGATAGCTTCACTTCTTCTTTTCCAATTTGTATGCCTTTAATCTCTTTTCGTTCCCTTATTGCTTTAGCTAAAACTTCAAGAACTATATTGAATAGATAAGGGGAGAGAGGACATCTGTGGGTTATTGTTTTTTAGACTTATATTCCTTGATTATTTAATCTCCCAGTCTTTATTGAATGTACTATATTGAGTCTTGGCAGTCTATCTTTTTGCTTGTTTCATTCTACTTGTAAGGCATTCCTTTGAATTTTTTAGTAGAGTTCTGAGTTTTCAATTCCAACTTCATTTTAGCTTGAATCCTCTTAAATGTTTCTATTTCTTTATTAAATTCTGTTCCGAAGTCATAGATTATCTTCATCTTTTCCATCAGTTTTGTGTTTGAGTTTTGTTGGGCATAAATCAGGTATTTACTGAGTTATAATTTTCTTAATTTTATTGAGTTGTTTATGTCTTCTTTAAACTCTTTACATTTTTTGATGAAGTTTATGGTTGTTTTAAATTTTGTGTTCTGTAGTTTTTCATGGTAATTCTTATTGACAAACAATTCTTCCAGACTGGAACATTTTGAATAAAATTAATGGCTTGCTCTTTCACATTATCATTTTGTTGTTGTTTGCTTGTTTTTTGTTTTTGATTTTTTGATGTGATCTAGGCTTGCATTCTTTTTTGTTAGTTTTAAATCAAGCTTTGCCTTGCAGAATAAAGTGGGAAGTCTGGCTGGGTACAGAGGTATGATGTAGGTTTAGAGGTTGGAGGCAGAAGGGATATGTGGGTGGTGACAAATAGAGCAGATTCAAGCCAGACTCGGGTTTGTACAAGGTGAACAGGTCAGGATTAGACACTAGAGAAGAAGGTAGCAACTATGTGAAATTTTTTTGTAGTTTATTTTCTATTATATTTTAAAATTATTTATTTGTAAAATAAGTTGTTTAGGTTAAACTTCTTATTCATGCTTCCTAGAATCCATCAAGAAATCTAAGACTTTGTGGTTTTGATAGATAGTATTTTACATTTTAATTTGTTGTATAGCTAGTGTATTAAGGGTTCTTGTAGTTTTATTAGCATGATCCTGTTAATATATAGATGTGAGACTGATAGCCCCAGGAATCTTCATTTGCTCAAGTACATGTGATTTGCATTCAGGGGCACTCATCATCTTTCCAACTAACAATTTGTAAAGCATATTGGGTTTTTTTTTTTTTGTACTTTCATATTCCCATATACCAGCACTCCCAAATGCTTCCCTCTGACTACTAGTGGGAGCAGGAAGAAGAATGGGAATCTAGGCCTTAACACATAAGCTATTAACCAATTTGAGGGAAGTAAAGTAGAAAGGTACAGTTCTGCTAGTGTTCTCCATTATCTGTATTTTCCAAAATCATTTAACTATGCTGAAGTTTAGGAAAATTCAGCAATGGGCAGTAAATTAGACAATGGGAGAAGCATGCTTCAAGATGGTTGAGGATCTCTAACTTTTGAATATTTTAGACAGTTGCATGAGTAAAATGTTTGATCCAAGCAATTTAAAACATTTGAGAGGTGTTAGAATCATCTTTTCTACTGGGCAAGGTAATTCTCCCCGATAATTGAGGTTTCAAGGGCCACATCTCAGTAGTAGGACAGAGGTATCTTGTCTAATGATTTCAATAAAAATAGGGCTCAAAGGGGTGCAGATCTTTGACTATTCAAGGTCTTTGGTAGCTCATTTTAGTTTTCCCATATACATAGTAAGATGATACACTTTTAGTCTGGACTGTAGTTTTTGCAAGGTTTGGTAATTATTTGTGGAGGGTAAGAAGAGGGATCATGGTAGATATGGAAGAGGGCTTCCATTTTAATTTTCTCATAAAATAAATTACAAACTTCATGGGGTGAGGCTTTTTAGGAACTAGTGACACCTTGGAAGTATAATGTAATTCTAGGGCACTAGTCTTGCCTGTTGATATGTAGGCAAACTCTGTTCCTGATTTTTATTCAGTTTTTTCAAGACAAGATTGAGGAAACTAACAGGATTATGTGTGTCAAATGAGTGTTTGGTCTAGTGACACACTCCTAGAACAGTGGTGTTCTTGTACTCGGCCAGATGTCCCAGGAAACACAACTTCAATAAAGATAGATGTGTTCCTCATCAGTATTGCACATAGCACAGCAAATAGATGTTGAACCTCTTTTTCCTTTCTCAAGATAAGCTTTCACATGATAGAGTACCATGATGGTGAGTGGCCATGTATATCCAAGTTTCATCTTTAGTCGCATGTTTACCCAAAGACAACAATATTAGTTGTTCTGGGTTAATGATTTGGGCAGAAGTTATGAACACCCTCTTTATATGCCCTATGAATCTCTAACCATGTTTTGCTTGAATGGTACTGTGGATCAAGCTAGTAGATAGAATAAAGGATTTTAATGTGCCTGTCAATTTTTTCTTGGCAAAATGATTGTGTATGTTAGAATAAGGCTTTAGCAATGCTAAGGCCAGGCTGTATTGTGTGGATGCATGGTCATGAGTAGGATTCTAACATTTACTCAACTATGTTTATAGTATCATTATTCGTAACAGACAGAACCTGGAAACAACCCTGAAGACCCTCAACTGAAGAATGAATAAAAAAAGTGTGATACATTTACACAATGGAGTATTGCTCAGTGGTTAAAAAAAATGGCATATTGAAATTTATAGGCAAATGGATGGAATTAGAAAAGAATCATCCCGAGGTAATCTAGGCTGCAATCCACAACTTCAGAAAAGTTAGGTAACAAGAAGGACCCTAAGACACATCAATGGATCAACCTGGGAAGAAAAATAGATAAGATCTCCTGAGTAAATTAAGAGTGGGGGAGGGGATTTGGGAGGATAACTGGGGAACATGAGGAAACAGGATGGTAGACCTGAATAAAGTACAGAGAGGAAGAGCAAGAAAATAGATACCTTGATAGAAGAAGCTATTATGTGGTTAGGTAGAAACCTGTGTTAGGGAACTTCCCAGGAATCCACAAAGATGACCCTTGTGAAGACTTCAAGCAATAATGAAGAGGGTGCCTGAACTGGCCATTCCCTTCAATCAGATTGAAAACCACCCTAATTATAGAACCTTGATCCAGCAATGTATAAAAGCAGGTGCAGAGAGCCACAGCTAAGCAGTGAGCTGAGCTCCCAGAGTTTAGTCAAAGAGATGAAGGAAAGAATATATAAGCAAAGGGGTCAAGATCATGATGGGGAAACCCACAGAGAAAATTTACCTGAGCTACTGGAAGGTACTGACAGCTGGGGAACCTGCACAGTGCTGAACTAGGCCTTCTAAATGTTAGTGACAATTGTGTGGGTTGGGCAGTATGTGAGGCCACTAGCGATGGGACCAGGATTTATCTCTAGTGCATGAACTAACTGGTTTTTTGGAGCCCATTCTCTATATAGGGTTGCCTTGATATAGGTCCTGTCTCAGCTTGATATACCAGACTTTATGGATGCACCATGGGAGGCATTATCTTCTCTGAGGAGTGGATGGGAACTTGGTGGGGGGAAGGAGAGGAGAAGCAGCAGGAGGAGATAGAGAGGAAACTTTGGTTGGTATGTACAATGGAAAAAGCTTTTAAATAAAAAAGATAATGAATAAAAAAAGAATACGATTCTGAAGCTATTAGAAGGAATCATTATTAATAGCAACAAGCAGTAGTTGTGCATCCTATCCAGACAAGGTAAGAGTACTATAAGAACCTTTAGCCCTGAGTCTGGCTGTCTGGAGCCATTTCTACAAACCTACAGCAACAAACAGATCAAGAACTACAACATTGAATATAGAACTGGTAGCAATGCATCAAAATAAAAAAACAAAAATAAAAAGTGCATCCATCTCATTGTGTGGTCTACTTTTTAAACCTCTGGCATGCATGACTTAGCTTCCAGGGTGACTAAAGCAGGTCACCTAGGGCCTCCAGTGTCCCAGCTTTCTTCCTCTAAATGGTCAGTATGCATTTTGTTGATTCATTAGGAGTATACACCCAGTTGCAAGAAGCTCTGCTGTGGTAAATCCAAAGAGCACTTCAGCTACTTTCACTACAATGTGTGTGTATGTGTGTGTGTGTGTGTGTGTGTGTGTGTGTGTGTGTGTGTGTGTGTGTGTGTGTGAAGGAATGACAAAAAATGGACGTCTTCAAAGAGGCTTTGAAAACTGTAATATTATTTTCCCATATTCTCTCTCCTGGTTTAAAGGGTAGGTATCTGTATTTAAGCTCACACTTAGATGTTCCCTGACCCAAAGATGTGTAGTGGGCAGGCCCAAGTCAAGAGCCTACATCTCAAAAGTAACATTGTGTAAGCCTGACTTCCCTCAGTGAAGAACTGGGATATGGAACTGGAAGTACAATCAATCCTTTCTCCCCAAGTTTATTTTGGTTAAGATGTTTGTGATGGTTTGAATAAGAATAGACCCCATAGGCTCTTGTGTCTGAAAGCTCAGTCATCAGGGAGTGGCCCTAATTAGGAGGGATTAGGAGGTGTGGCCTTGTTGGAGGAAGTGTGACCTTGTTGGAAAAAGTGTGTAACTTCAGCATGGACTTTGAGGTTCTTTTTTTTTTTCTTTGAATGGAAGATAATTTTTATTTGTTTTTTCTTTTTTTATTCCCCCCTTCACTCCACAGATAAAGCAAGGAATTCCAAGGCGAGGCAATTCAGTCTGGTATATCCAAATGAGGTAGGACCCAGTACCTCACCAAGTATCAAGGCTGAGAAAGGTGTTTTCCCACTAGGCATGGGCTTCAAGGAGCCAAGTCATGGATTTGGAATAGACTCTGGTCCGATTGCAGAAGGTTCCAGAAACTGCCCACACCTTTTGACTGTCACCTACAACAGGGGGACCAGGTATTTCAGAGTCTGCGAGCTTTCAACAGCACAGGACTGCCTACCCCATGACAATTTGGTGTCATCACACAAAATGTACCCACATAATCCTATAGAAGAGTGTGGATTTTCAAGCACCATCAGCTCCATCACGTATGTACTCTTTAACCAATGCCTTATTTAGAATTCATTACGTGCCTAAGTCTGAAGAAAAAAATAACACATTCTTTGATCATCCATTTTATTAAATAGTGTAGTTCTCACAGATCCTGGCTTGAATCAGATGCATTCATTTGGAATTTAGAGTTTTTTTCATTCAGCCATGTGGTGGGGTAAGGCAGCAGTTATTTGCAAAAACAGGGCCTGGAAACTGTCTGCAGCTGAACTGAAAACCCTGGCAGAGTGTTTAAGACACTAGCAACTCTTCCAGAACAACTAGCCTGACAATGAGTAATATGCAGTTTGATGTGAACATTAGAAAACTGGCAGATGAACCTAGAAGAGGGAAATTGGATTTCTAAAGAGATGAATATGTGATGCTCTGTAGATGAATGCAGTTCATAAGATGTAAATACATTCAGAAGAGTCTCAACCCTCCCTCACTCGAACCAGGCGAATAAGTTTTGTGTGCCTATTATTTATTGGCAAAATATGAGCATTCTATAGTCCTGGTGTTTTATATCAAAATAGATAGTTTCAGTATCAAGCAATGATATGTTCAAAATGAAAACAACACTGTTAAGTATCTCAGGTGTTTATTAATACACTTTGCTCCTTCACAGAATAAAACAGGTATTATCTCAGCAGATTCTGTTTTACTATAGCTTTATGTGTGTGTGTGTGTGTGTGTTAGGGGCAGACTTTCAGTTTTTCAGAGTCAGCTAAGTATATAGCAAACCCAGGGGATTGTGGAAAGGAATGGTATGCTCGAAGGCAGAAGTTTAACCAGCAGAATGCCTTCTGAAGTCCTGGTGACCTTTCTTTAGCTCCCCATCACCTATGTCATTAGCTTGTTTCCAATCTTATTTTGTCTCTCTTATTTTGCACATTTTTGACAACTAGAAATGGCTTTTGTTTTCATGTGCCGTAACTTTATTCTGGACCTCAAGGTAGAAGGGAAGGTAGCATACTTAATTTTTCTGAGGAGTCTCTGAACTGTTGGATGTTTTAAGCAGTTTTGGTGAAAAAAATGACTGTACTTCTGAAAGTTCATGCTCAAATAATATAAACCTATTATTACTCTTCCAGCCAGTGAGTCTTAACCACTGTCTAAGTGATGAGTTTGAATGTTTTTCCTTGGATCAAACTTATGACCATCTGAAACTTATAACCTTATAAGTGATTAATGAAAAATTGTTATCAGGCCAATAGTAGGCACTATTTGCATATATTTAATATCAATACATTAGTGTTTTTCAATGCTCTATAGTTCTTCACACTATTGCCATACCAAATTAATTTTCACATAAAGGAGAAACCTATTTGTTATTGGGGTGATTGGTGGGAAACTATAAAGACCACATACTCAAGAATTTTTAGAAGTCTATTGTTCTTTCTCTTCTATGAAAACTGTGAGTACTATAGCACCTAGACATGCTCTTACATTAGAAATTAAAACATGTAATTAGTTTATACTCTCAAATGATAGTATAATGGTTTCTCTATCAAATAAACCATAATTATAATATACTGGCAAAAGAAGTAGTTTCTTTATTGGACACTTGAACTAATATCCACGTGTTGTTAAAATTCCTTCCTAGGGGGAGGTGTGAACAATGTCTGTCCCTCCTCCTAGAAGACTAGAAGTTAGACAGTTTGTCTTGAAGGCAGATAGATAGGGGAAGGGTCCATGGCTAGGAAATAAAGATGGATGCAGGACTCCTAAAGACAGAAGTGGTTTGGCTAAGAAGATAGTTCTATACAACACAAAGTAGTGGGCTACTGTAGCAAAACAAGTACCTCCATCAAGAGAAAACTCCTTGCCTTCATCCCGTGGTCTACCTTTGGTTCTCATGATTACCCAGCACTTCAAGAAAGGCTATGAAAATCAGAGAGATGCTAACTTGGGTGAATGAAATTATAACCTAACTCTTCAACGCTGTTTTATACTATATATAAATTATATATATATGCATATATATATGCCAAGGTTCTATTCTGAGAAGAAGTACAAAATGCTGAAAAAGCAATTCTCAGTGTTTGCCAAATCAGTGGACCTTCTTCTGCAGGAAGAAACACAAGTTCAAAAACAATGTGGATATTTAGGTATTTCTTTCTTTTTAAATTTTTTTTATTTAAATTTTTTCCATATCTACCACTGGTATCTCTCCCTTCCCTCCTTCTAGCCCTTCCTAAATCTCTCTAAGCCTTCCCCCACCCCATCCCCCCATCCCTTGGGCAAGGAGTTCTTAGGTGGGTAAGTCCAGTTTGACATATTCAGTTGAGGTACGACTAAATCCCTCATCCCAGCATTAAGGCTGGATTTGGTGTTCCTCTGTAGGGAATGGGCTATGAGATGTCAGTTCATGCACCAGGAACATAATCTGATACTAATGCAAGAGGCTCAACAAATTCCTCATGCCATTTGGCAGTTGTCTGAGGTTTAGTTCCCTTCCATGAAGGTTTCTCAGCAATTGTTTCTGAGTCAGCAAGCTCCTGATAGCTCCAGTCAGCCATTTCTGCCTTATGATCCTGATCCCTTTGCTCATATCCTCTCTCTCTTCAGCTGACCCAGGAGATCAACCTGATGCTTAGCTATGGATCTCTGCTTCTCTAACAGACTTTTCTGTGAAGTGAGAATTTTAAAGGACTATCTCCCCTTGTATTGGCAAACTTCAGCAGTTTCTTTCTTTTGCACTCTGCTTGTCCAATTTGGATAGGATATTGTTATAAGCCAAGGCAGGGGCAGTTTTTTATACATTGGCTAACTTTTGCCACAGGGAAAACAAACTCCATATGGAGTTTCTTTGATGCCTGTTATCTTTGAATTAGATTACTGTTGTCAAGAGCAGACATTCTCATTGTTATAAAAAGCCTTACATTATTAAATTACCTTACATGCCACATCCTGTAGATCATTGAACTGTTTGAAGACCATATATCTTTTTAAATATATCTGTTTAACCTTGAAAATATACTCAATATGCTTATAAGTTTCATTATTAGAGATAACTAACTACTAACCTGTATTTTTATTGTATATTACATTTTTAAATGAGCTACATAAATACAATAACCCATGTTTGCGACATATAAGGGAGATATTTCAAAGGACTTTTCAGGGCTAGAGCAGTGATATTATTTACTTTCCAGGAGTGTCTTTACCACCAGACTCCTACATTTGTAGGTTTTGACACCTTGGAAAAAGAAGTGTTGGTTAATGTCTCTGTAGCTGGGTCTAGTGCTCAAAACAAAAACAAAAACAAACAAACAAAACACTACTTGTATATTATAGGCATTCTGCACATACTATTTAGCCATTGTTATTAAAAGAACAGTGAAAAGAACTTTGTGAAAATTCAAAAATTGGTTTGGGATAGACAGGCCATATATTGCTAATTCTTACTTATTGTTTGGAGAATAAGTAGGCCCCTTTCTACTTTTCTCTGGTCTCTGTTTTTCTCATTTTCTTTCTCACACAGCAGTACAGTCAGTTTTGTTAAATAGCCAAAAAACAATGCTATAACTTTTTTAAAAAGGCATCTTCCATAAGAAGGATATGAGTTATCCATCAAACCTGGGCCAACTGCTACTGAAATCTCTTCATTTCTTTCATTGTGTTAATGGTTTTTGATCATGCTGCTTGCCATATGAAGATTAATTTAAAAACCTGAATGCCCAGCCTTCTTCCTCTGGTCTTGCTGCTTTGTCTCAGCTGGGTTTAGAGCACAGCAGCACATTCTCTCTTCATTATCATGTTGTCATTCAGTTTTCCCTTGTCTAAGTTCAGGTCACTAGGTGAATGGAGGAGTTGAGTGCAGAGATTGAAGTGCTAATTGGGAAAAAGTGTTTAAGCATGGACCCTGTATGCCATCTGTCTCCACAGAAAATGCTCACCACGAGTGCCCATCTTTCTCTTACTGCTAAGTTTATTTGGATTTCAATGCCGTTGTTTTCTGAGTAAGCAGAATCTAAAGTTTTTTGGTTTTTGAAACTAAATGCTTCCAGGGAGAGGAAAATTAACCAATCATTGGGTCTGAGCAGAAGCTTCTTTATGAAAAGAAAGATTTTGAAAATTGTTTTAAAGAGCAAGGCATACCAATCAATTTGGTAAAAAAAAAATCAAGTTCTTGTTGAGCAAATAGTATTATAACTCATTGAACACTGAGTTGCTTGTAGTATCTTAAACATTTAATGTATCTTAAGTGCCTTAAAAAAACTTGACATTGTGAACTTTGAGCCTCTGTGATGGGCTCTACTTTCTGAAATTAGCTGCACTGAAAACCTGTTTCTCAGGTTTTCCTCTTGCTGTTCTTCTGGGGTTAGGTTGACTTTAGATACATGAACAAGGCAGAACAGAAATCGTAATATTTTTTTTTTTTCTGAAACATAATAGGGCCCTAGAACTGCATAGCCAATATGTATTCATTTGTATCTGCTGCCTCTATAGACATGGAGAAGATATAAACTCCCACATTACCCTCATCAAGATAAAGATAATGATCCTCTTAGCTCTAGTATTTCTGTAATCTAAATATCTAGAAGTGAGAAGATCAGAAAAATGGATGGGAGGCCAGACATGGATCAGTGGTTAAAAACACTTACTACTTTTCCAGTTTATTATAGATATGCAAAAGAGCAGACTCAAAGGCAGGTAGAGTTCAGAGTGGACATGGCCATGCTGAACTGGGCTATGTGGAGAGAATAGTAGGGAAAGGGAAAGAGGAGAGGTGGTAATTAGGTGTGGTATTCAGGACACCAAAGGTACAAAATGAGTAGGTAAGTAAAATGCCTGGATTATATAGGGAAGAGCTTCTGAGTGAAGGGCAGGGTATTCCTGCCATACCATATAACAGTTAGATACAGAGAGATGCTGGGAAAACCTGGTAACCAGACCCACTTTGATGTATTAAATAGGTGCCTCAGCCATTTGTCCCAGGTTTAAAACTTAACTGACATAAAATTTAAAATGTGAAAAACAAAATCTTAAAAAATAAGATAGTGATTTAGCTCTGAATTTTGATTTCCGGATTCTTCAATATCTTCACTTTTGGCTTGCCAAAGCAGGTGCATGTGTGTCTTTATGGCAAGTGGTAAAATAAAGTGTCTGCTTGTCTGATGAGTTCAAGTTTTTCTTATAGATTGCTGTTTCTCCTCTACTTTTCTGCCCCATCTTCAGTTTTTTTCTTCCTGACCACTGGGAAGTCCAAATCCACTGCCAGAAACAGAGCCAAGAACTTTCTTCTAACTCCATTTTAAATATCTACTATTGACTTTTTCAGAACCCTTACCTTGTTCCCATGTCCTTGGCCTTCTCTTATTTCTCCCATGGTTGTGTGGTATCTAATTTGCATAAAAACTCTTCTTCCCATTTCACTTAAATGGCATTGAGTTTTGGGGCTGGTAAAACCTGAATCATCTTAAGACACAGTGGAAGATGTAAAGGACAGTCAGAAAGCTAATACTGAATATTTGTGCAAGACAGCTCCTTCCTGGTGTGTGATACTATATAGAAGACAGAGGTCCACATGTTCACAGACAGTGCTAGAGAAACCAGGAATGTTAACCTCATAAGTTTTTGTCTTTAGTGGAAGGGATTTACACCTATTTTCCACAAAGAAGGCTGGGAGTGTATATTGTTTCATAGCTTTGTAATCTTTTGCTATCTGTAGAACCAGGCCTCACATGAATCACCCATTCTTGTGAAAAAAAAAAAAATCTCACTATAATGCTTACTACCAACCCTTTCTTTTTAGACCAGTGGTTCTCAATCTGGGGGTAGCTTTAGATTTTTATTCTAGTCATTGTTTCTTAGTCAGTAAAACCCATTCTTATGGAATAGGTCAAAGGTACTTTGCTAAAGATATGTACTTTGCAAAGGAGTTTTGATCTAGTCATGCCACAATCTTGTGATAATTGCCAAAGAATACCTTTTCCCAAAGTTATAATGTTCTTAAATATGTCAAAATTAAACTGTTTGGGGTCAGACTCTACAATAGTAGTTTTCAACCTTCTTAATGCTATGACTCTTTGAAACAGTTCCTCATGTTGTGGTGACCTCAGATGATAAAATTATGTTGTTACTACTCCGTAACTAATTTTGCTACTGTTATTAATCATAATGAAAATATCTGACATGTACAATATCTGATATGTGATTTCAAAGAGAGAAGAACCCACAGCTTGACAACCATTGATCTAGAAGTCTGAACCAGCCTTGCTCACTAAAGCCTTTGTAGGAACCCCTGCAGTGGTGAGGCATTTGGAACCATCGTTTTGTAAATTAATATAAAAATAAAAATATTTAAATAATAAGTAGAAATTTAAAGTGGATTTCCAGGAAGAAAGTTGAAAGTGTTTCTTTTAATAATGTATGGACATAAAAAATGGTAAGCTTAAGTGAAGACTGTTATGATTTCAAGCACAATTTAGGAGAAAACAAAGGTAGAAAGAAGGTCCACTAACTAAGACATACTCATTCTTTGACCTTTTAAGATTTGTGTCAGTTTCATATATGTTTACAATGGATTGAGGTTATATTCACCCCAACCACCTACTTTCATCCTTTATCCACTTCACTGACCCTCTTACTCTTTTTAGTCAACCCACTCTGCCTTTTGTATCTTTTATTTTAGGTTACAGGTCTTATGCATGTAACCGTAGCTGTTCTGTGTTTATGATAGCAATAGCCATGCCTTATTGAGAAGACAACACTTGATAGTACTTTTCCCCATCACTCATCTCTTCAGATATTTTTTCCCCTCTCTTCTGTAATATTCCCTAGAATTGAATAGGGGTATGATAAATGTTTCACTTAGGATAAAGACTCATCAGAAACTGAGCTTGTGTTAATTGTCATCTTTCTCTTGTTCAGGCTCAGAGAAGCACTAGTTTTGAGTATAATCACACTTCCAGTTTAACTATAACATATTTTAGTAAAAGATCTGCAGTAAATATATCTCCTTTCATACAGTAAGTCTCATCTACAATCAGGGTTGTTGATTATACCAAAAATAGTCATGTTACCTTACTATTGTGTTATTGCCACATCTTATCTGGCAGTCTACAGCTAAATAATACATTCAATGCCATTTCTGCTTGAATTTGAACCTTCTGCTATAATAAGCACTAACAATCAGGTATGAAGTTTCCAGAATAGTTAGAGCTGGATTTCTATTTGTCTTGTGTTCAAATTGTTTGGTCTCTTCAACTAAAAGGTCTTACAATTTTGTTCCAGCATGAACCAAGATTAATGGCCTCCATTATTTTGGGAGTTCTGAACAATAACTCCTAAGAAGGTATTCTATCACTGGACACTTGGACTTTTATTTAAATTTATATGACTTCTAGAACATGTGAATATACCATGTGGGTCACTGCTTGTTGTTTTTTGGGCCCTGCCAGTTTCTCTTGGAAGAAGATGGGGAGAAGACAAAGAATACGACAGCTCTGACTCTGGGAGCAAGTTGAAACAAGCAAGCTCTGTTTATTGAGAAAGGAGCAAGTCTTATATACTCTGTGGTAGGGAAGGTCCATGTTCTGATGGAATTTGCTATTGCAGTGTAGTTGTCTATCACTGGTCAAGGGCTCTGCCACTGTTGCCAAGGTCCCTAGGCAGACCCCAGGCTGGCTTATAAGGAAGTGCCCACTTGAGAGACCCTTAGATCTCTGGCATGGCTTTTGAGGAAGTGCTATGTGCATATCTTTTAGGGCACCAATTGTAACTGGTTTGAACTGGCCAAGGCCAGACTGGCCCTCAGGCCTTTAGAAAACTCTAGGGCCTATACATCCTACATATCCACCGTTTTCTTTTTATTGAAGGGGACATGCTCAGTGGAAGCCAGGGTGCCTTGTCCTGGCTTTGTTGGCTCCACGTCAGGAAGACTAAACATTTATACTGTACCTGTCTGAGGTTGACATGCCAAATAAGCTCTTACTCATCTCTGGCTAACAGCCCTTGAGTAGTACCATACTTGGAGAGCAGTCAGACTGATGAGCTTAGGCAATAGTTTTTTGTTTGTTTGTTTGTTTTTTTAATTTCAGTGAGCCAAGTGAGTATTAACTTTTCAGGAAGGCTTTGCTATGAGTGCCTGAGAGCCATTAAAACCTGGAGGGTCACCCAGGTGGCAGCTCTTTGCTGGTGAATATAGTATAGAAGACCATTCTAGCCACCATCCCTCCCACTGCTAGCAATATTGCTTTAATAATGGCAGTTTTAATAGTAAAGTTTCTGTTTTTTTCTATTTACTGTTGCTAATTTGGCTTAAGTCATGATAATAGCATTAAAGAATGTGGTATTAACAACAAAACCAAATGGCAGCTGGTTCTTTCATCAAAATAGCTGTTTATAAATATCCTTGCCAGCAATCTGTTAGAAAGCAAATTTTGCAGGAGCAATCAAAAACATATTTTATAGTAGAGAAATGAATTACCAAAAAGGAAAATGGCAGATGGATACAAAGTGGAGTGTCCCTCCAAATAATTTTGCAAATTTGTTGTACCTTCTACCAGATTATACCCTGTTTAAGATGGTAGTAGATCCCATTATAGAAATATCATGGGGCACATATCAAGGCAATTTGATAGGATGCATAAGTTCCAATTACTCATAATGAAATCATACTAGATTTTTGGGTGTCTCTATCATAATATGGGGGCAATTATTGAGGTACTCATTAAAGTATACTATTGTTATAAGAGTATCTATACCTGGCAGATATTGCCTTATATAGGCAGGCAGTGTGGTAGTCAACATGAGTATGGACCTGGAAAGAGATACTCAGGTTGTGCTCATGTGCAGACTTTATTAGAATAAGGATTAGAAGACAAAATAGAGAGTATTCTGCTGACATTCTTAGTTATGGAAAAAGAGGGAGGGATCAGCTGGCATGAGAAGTGTTTGAATTTTTTTCTTTCGTAAAGTGCCATAGATTTCGAAATTTTTAAACAAATTGTAGAACTTTATCAGCAAAGCAAAGAACTACTGCATCAATGAAAGTTCAAGAATACTCTGGACCTAAATGCAAATTTGCAACATTGTAGAATGCTGAAATGTTTTTGAGGTTAAATAAACAGTATTACATTTTTTAAAAATAAAAATCTTTAAATTGGCTTTTGTTAATCTGAATAGATTTTTTAAAAATTTTTATGACCATATAGAGTGTGTCATTTATAGTTCAACAATGTTAGCAAATATAAGACCAAACTTACATTATTAAGCCTGACAAACCTTGAGTAAGAAAACATATTTTTAAGCAATAGGAACAGTTTCTGCATATACTGTAATTTTTAATTATTGATCTGATATGTGAGTACAGCCAGACTGTGAGCCCCAATGACTTATAAAGAAATAGTAAATCCTTAAGGCTGTATAATATCTCTTTGATCCTGTATAAAGAAGGTCAAGTATCTTATTGTAGAATCATTTTAGTTAATAAATCTACTAATTGGCAACTTTAATTTGACTTAATCTTTTCACTTATTTTAGAGGTAGCGCCAATGTGTTCTCCTCTATAGCTTCTTCAAGCTGAAATAGATCATTGATATCAGGATTCAAAAAGGCTGAAGGGCCAAGCAAATTCAAAGAGGTGATTCAGGAAATGGCATACTTATCAGATGCATGTGGTTTGCTGTCTAGAGCTCATGGGCATTTGGAGCAGGTATCAGAAGTGACTGATGCTTAGATGCATTTGCCAGCTGAGTGAACACTTGCTAAGACCAGTTCAAACTAGGAACAGAAGTTAAAATTTGTAAACTTATTTGAAACTTTTAGACTCATAGATTTGTGTCAAATTAGTGAAGCATTTCACAGAAATAAGGAAAACATTTCCACTGCCAAGACTAATGTAGGACCTTTTAAATCTCACAGGATGGATGCAGAAGATACACTTCAGAATAGAAGGTTTGTAGCACATCACAATCCTGATTATTGGATTTTTCTCAGTCAGCATCATTTTCTCATAATATAAATCAACAAGGGATGAATTATCAACCGATGAATATAGATTGATCATTGGTCTAGCAATGAACTGTTGTGAAAAGTGTAGCAAGCACATACCTAAGAATATATTCTTATAAATTTAAATATATTCTTGAAAACAGTTATAAAGAAGGTTTAAAATCTCTCAGAAAACTTTCTGTAATAACAAAAATTATGACTATATTAAAGCCATTATCAATTGGGTACATCGTTTTTTTCTTTTTTTTATTAATTTTTTAAATTACAAATAAAGTCATGTCTTTTCCATGTATATCCTTGTTCAAGCTCCCTTCCACCTACCACCCCTTACAGTCACTCTTTCTTCTCAATTTCACTTTATCTCCTCCCCAGCAAGGTCAGGAGGTCCCAAAGTACCAATATGGCTTAGTTGTGCATCCACTCCTGGCAGATCCGCTTTCCTTACCCCAACATCAAGATGGGGTCACGTGTTCCTCTGGAGGGAGCGGGGTCCAAGGTGACTGTAATAAGACTTTCAGATCCCAAGCTGTAAAGTGTTTGTGGTTTGAAGTTTGGAAAAGCTTTGCTTTTTACTTTTTCTTTAAAAGTCCACTAATGAGTGAGTACATCCCCTGCTTATCTTTCTGGGTTTGTGATACCTTGCTCAGGAGGATATTCTCCAAATCTACCCATTTGCCTCCAAATTTTAGGATATCATTTTTTCTTACTGTTGAGTAGTACTCCATTGTGTAGATGTACCACAGTGTGTTAATCCATTCTTCAGTTGAGGGGCATCTAGGTTGTTACCAGGTTCTTGCTATTATGAATAATGCTGCTATGAACATATATGAGCTAATGCCTTTGGAGTGCAAGTGTGCATCTTTAGGGTATTTGCCCAGTAGTGGTATTGCTAGATCCTTGGGGAGATGGATTCCCAGTTTTCTGAGAAACTGCCATACTGCATTCCAGAGTAGCTAGACAAGCTTACACTCCCACCAACAATGGAGGAGTGTTCCCCTTGCTCCACAACCTCTCCAGCATAGGCTGTCATCAGGGCCTTTTATCTTAGCCAATCTGACAGGTGTAAGGTGTTATCTCAAAGTTGTTTTGATTTGCATTTCTCTGATGGCTAAAGATGATGAGCGCTTTTTCAAGTGCCTTTCAGGCATTCGTAATTCTTCTGCTGAGAATTCCCTTTTTAGTTCTGAATCAAATTTTTGATTAGGTTATTCAAGGTTTTGAATAGATTCTTTAGTTCTTTATATATTTTAGAGATGAACCTTCTATCACTTGTAGAGTTGGTGAAAATCTTTTCCCATTCTGTAGGCTATTGTTTTGTCCTATTGACAGTATCCTTGGCTTTACAGAAGATTCTCAGTTTCAGGAGGTTACACTTATTGATTGTTGTTCTTAGTGTCTGTGCCACTGGTGTTGTATTTAGGAAGTGGTTGCCTGTCTAAATTAGTATAAGGTTTTTTCCCACTTTCTTTTTTATCAAGTTCAGAGAGGCTGGGTTTATGTTGAGGTCTTTGATGCACTTGGATTTGAGTTGTGCAGAGTGACTGGCTGGTATCTATTTGCTTTTTTCTACACACTACCAACTAGCTATGCCAACACCATTTGTTAAAGATACTATCTCTTTTACATCGAATATTTTGGACCTCTTTGTCAATGATCAGGTATTCAAAGGTTTTTGGATTAATGTCTGGATCCTCAATTCTATTCCATTGATCCTCAAGTCTGTTTTTATGGCAGTACCAGGCTGTTTTTAGTACTGTAGCTGTATAGTATAACTTGAAGTCAGGGATCGTGATGCCTCCTGAAGTTCTTTTGTTGAGCAAAATTGTTTTCACAATCCTAGCTTTCCTGTTATTTCTTTTTTTTTTCCTTCTTTATTTTGTATTTATCAAAAAAAAACAGTAAAAAGAATTTAAAATGCGGAAGAGTTAACAATAACTATACAGAGGATAAGAATCATAAGCATGGCTTATCAAGGGTGGAAATGCAAATAAGATTGCTACACATATATTTTCTTTTCAAATGAAGTTGAGTATTGTTCATTCATGGTCCAAAAAATATTGTGTTGTGATTTTGATGGGCAGTGCTTTGAATCTGTAGACTGCTTTTGGTAGGATTGCCATTTTTACTATGTTGATCCTACTTATCCAGGAGCATGGAAGATATTCTCTTCAATTTCTGATATTCTCTTCAATTTCTTTCTTCAATGATTTAAAATTTTTGTCAAACAGATCTGTTACTCCTTTGATTATAGTTACACCAAGATATTTAATGCTACTTGCAGCTATTATAAAGGGTGATGTTTCTCTTATTATTCTTTAGCACTATTATATTTAGTGTACAGTAGGGCTACTAATTTTTTTGAGTTAATCTTGTGTCCTGCTTCATTGCTGAAGGTGTTTATCAACTGTAGAAGTTTCCTGGTAGAATTTTATGGGTCAGTTATATATACAATCATATCATCGGCAAACAGAGATAGTTTGACTTCTTCTTTTCCAATTTATATCCCCTTAATCTCCTTTTGTTCTCTTATTGCTTTAGCTGAAACTTCGAGAACTTTATTGTATAGATATAGCAAGAGAGGTCAACCTTGTCTAGTAACTGATTTTAGTGTCATTGCTTTTAGTTTTTCTCCATTAAGTTTGATGTTGGGTGTTGGGCTCTTGTAAATCGCTTTTACTATATTTAGATATTTTCACTGTATTCGTGATATCTCCAGAAATTTTTCTACAAAGGTATATTGGATTTTGCCAAAGGTTTTTTCAGCATCTGAAGATATGATCATGTGTGATTTTTTCCTACAGTTTGTTTAAATGATGGATTGCATTTACCGTTTTTCATATGTTGAACCATCCCTGCATTTCTGGGATGAACCCTAATTGGTCATGGTAGATGATATTTTTTATATATTATTGTATACAGTTTGCCAAAATTTGTTGAGAATTTTAGCATCAATATTCATGAGGGAAATTGGTCTGTAGTTCTCCTTCTTTGTTATGTCTTTAAGTGGCTTGGGTATTAAGATAATTGTGGCCTCATAAAAGGAATTTGGCAATATTTCTTCAGATTCTACTCTATGAAATATTTTGAGAAGTAATGGTAATAATTCTTCTTTGAATGTCTGGTTAAATTCTGCACTGAAACCATCTGAACCTGGGCTTTGTATTCTTTTTTTGTTTGTTTGTTTTCTTTTTTTTTCCTTCTTTATTTTGTATTTATCAAAAAAAAACACAGTAAAAAGAAATTAAAATGTGGAAGAGTTAACAATAACTATACAGAGGATAAGAATGATAAGCATGGCTTATCAAGGGAAGAAATACAAATAAGATTGCTACACCTATATTTTCTTTCTGTTCATCTTTCCCTCTGAATTTTTTTTTTCCATCTCTGTATATCCTTATTCAAGGTCT
>PVIH01026264.1:0-19082 GCA_004025045.1 Sigmodon hispidus | reverse complement strand
TTTTTTTTTTTTTTTTTTTTTTTTTTTTTTTTTTTTTTTTTTTTTTTTTTTTTTTTTTTTTTTTTTTTTTTTTTTTTTTTTTAAAACTTTATTTATTTATTTATTTGCCTTGGTATTTGCCTGGAACTGGAACTACAGACAGTTGTTAGCTGCCATGTGGGTGCTGGGAATCGAACCCGGGTCCTCTGGAAGAGCAGACAGTGCTCTTAACCGCTGAGCCATCTCTCCAGCCCCCAAGAATTTTTCTTTTAAGACTGCTTTCCTTGTGTCCTCCAAGTTTGGGTATATTATGGATTCATTTTCTTTAAATTCTAGGAAGACTTGGATTTCTTTCTTAATTTATTCCTTGACCCAGAGGTGGTTCAGTTGAGTGATGTTTAGTTTCCATGAGTTGGTAGGCTTTCTTTGATTTTTGATGTTGTTGAACTCTAACTTTAGGCCCTGCTGGTCTGATATGATACAAGGGATTATTTCCAATTTTGTGTATCTTTTGATATTTGCTTTATGACCAATTATGTGGTCAATTTTGGAGAAAGTTCCATGAGGAACTGAGAACTACGTGTTTTCCTTTGCATTTGGGCAGAAGCTTCTTTAAATATCTTTAAATCCATTTGCATTATAACCTCTGTTAGACTCTTTATTTTTTTGTTAAGTCTCTGTCTGTTTGACCTATCTAGGGGTGAAAGTGGGGTATTGAAGTCTTCCAATATTAGGGTGTGAGAATTGATGTGGGATTTGATCTTTAGCAGCATTTCTTTTACATAGGTAGGCGCCCTTATATTAGGGGCATAAATATTCAGGATTGAAATCTCCTCTTGACCAATTTTTCCTGAGATGAATAAGTAATGTCCATCTTGGTCCCTTTTAATTGCTTTTTAGCTTAAAGTATATTTTGTTAGATGTTAGTATGGCAACACCAGCTTGTTTCTTAGGGCCATTTAGTTGGAAAAATCTTTTCCCAACCTTTTACTCTGAATCTGTGTCTGTCTTTGTGGTTGAGTTGTGTTTCTTGTATGCAGCAGAAGGATGGCTTCTCTTTTTGTATGCATCTTGTTAATGTGTGTCTTTTTATAGGTGAGTTAAGTCCACTGATATTAAGGGATTTTAGTGACCACTGATTGATATTTCCTGCTTTTTTTGGTGGTAGCTTGTATATATATCCTTTCTCTGGGCTTTTCCTCTGTGGGATTATTGATTGTTTGTGGTTTCATGAGTATATCTGGGATTCTTCCATTGGAGCTTTCTCTCTAATGCTTTCTGGAGGGCTGTATTGGTCGATAGGTATTGTTTCAGTCTGAATGTATGGTGATTGATAGTTTTGTAGGGTATAGTATTCTAGTTTGTCAGCCATGCTCTTTTAGTGACTGTATAACTTCTGACCAAGCCCTTCTAGCTTTCATCATTTCCATTGAATAGTCAGTTGTTATTCTGATGGGTCTGCCTTTATAAGTGAGTTGGCCCTTTTCTTTTGCAGCTCTTAAATTTTTTTCTTTATTTTGTATGTTTTGTGGTTTGATTATTATGTGGCACGCTGACTTTTTTGGGGGTCATATCTATTTGGTGTTTTGTAAGCTTCTTGTATCTTTATAGGCATTTCCTTTTTAGGTTAGGAAAGTTTTCTTCTATGATTTTATTGAATACATTATTTATGCCTTGGATCTCTTATTCTTCTCCTTCTTCTATTCCTATTATTCTCAAGTTAGGTCTTTTCATGGTGTCTCATATTTCCTGCACATTTTGTGTTATGGCTTTCTTGGTTTTAGTATTTTCTTTGACTGATATATCTATTTTAGCTACTGAGTCTTCCACTCTAGAGATTCTGTCTTCCATCTCTTGGATTCTCTTGGTTATGCTTGCATTTGTAGTTCTAGCTTTTTTCTTCAGATTTTCTATTTCCATCTTGCCTCATTTTGTGCCCTTTTTATTGCTTCTATTTCAGATTTTAGTTCCTGGAATGTTTCTTTCATTTTTTTGATTTACCTTTTCTTGGTTTTCTTTCAAGGATTTGTTCAAGTCTTCAAGTTTTTTGTTTGTATTTTCTTCTATTTCTTTAAGGGAATTTTTTATATCTTCTTTGAAGGCTTTAGTGATCTTCCTAAAGGTGTTTTTCGTGTTGTTTCCTTATGCTTCTTGTTTATTGCTCTGTTAAGCTCTTGTACTTGTAGAACCACCAGTTTATTGTGGAGTTGCCTTGTTCTTTTTATTTTTGTATGTATTTTTGCACTGGCTTCTGCCCATGGACTCAGTTGTTCACGATTAGGTAGCTCCTAGTCAGTTGTGGAAAGAAGGCTTGTATGTCTCCTGTCTTCTCTGAGCAAGGAGTCTGCTCTATCTCTGACTCTGCTCTGGGCAGGGGTTTTAATTTCAAGTCCTCAGTCCTTCTCTATGACACAGTTTGCCTTGGAGTTGGGGGCGGCTATGCAATGTCCCCTGTTTTAGGTTTGCTGGAGAAGCCCTTCACAGCCAAACTCTAGTCATGTCTGCTAAGGAGTTTCTGGGTTCAAGCACCACACATCTTGGTCCCAGAACACAACTTTCCGGGCGGGGAATTAGACACCTGGGCCTGCTCACCTCACCTCACCTCTGGATGGAGTCTCAATCTGAATGTCAAATTCCTCAGTCCTTCTCTGCTGATGCAGTTGGAGGTGGGGCTGGCTGTGCAAGGTCTCCTCTTTTAGGAGTAGCTGGAGGAGCCCTTCACAGCCAAACCCTAATCCTGTCTGCTAAGGGAAGGTGTAGTAATTTTCTGAAACTAAGAAGTGCTCTTTTTTCTGTGTATTTTATATGAATCCATTCTCTTTAGGAACTCTTCAGATTTAATAATGTTCACCAGTGTTTGATCTTCTCAAACTTCTAATTCCACACTAATGTTTTTATGATACCAAATGATACATCAAAAAATGAATCACAGGAAAGTTTACTGAAACTTGAACGTTGTTTGCATGATTTTAGAGCTGAAATTGATCAAAGGTAGTGAATTTTCTATTTTTTTCTTTTATAGCATCCATGCGGAGCTGTGGATGTTTCTGAAATGCTGCAGAGGAGAATATTTGAATTAGTCATAAGATACTGGCGAAGAATAAAAGTCAGGTAAAACCACTATGGATGGGACAGAGCTGGGGCATAGTAAGACATCAACAAACACCTGGGCAAGTATTGGAATTTTCACTTTCTCGCAGCTGTGAACAAATCATTTATATGCCTAGATGCTCACTGCGCACTGAGGGTACAGTTATTTGCTGCCATGTCCAGCTGGTTTGTGTTTATCAGAGGACACTTGAGTAAAAGATAAGCTCAGAGAAAAATACACTTTTCTGTACCTCTGCTTAAATCAGTGACAATTAACAAACTCTGCACTTACTGAGCACAGAATGTTCAAGTTAGTATATATATAATTTCATAACTAAACAACAATGAATTCAGGATACAAAAATGATTTATAGTATGCCTTCAAGGAAAGCATCCCCTTTTCACTGGGGAAAACAAATGCAATGCAGAGGGCTCTTTTTATACTTTGAATTTATATATTTTTATATACATTGGTCTTGTAGGAACTTATTTTGTCATATCTGATATCTTGTTGACTTGATTTTATAATTAATTCTTTGGTAGACCATTTTTTTTCTTTAAGAATTTTAAAATTCATTTTACATACCAACTGCAGATCACCTCTCCTCCCTCTTCTGCTCTCCTTCAGACTCCCCTTCCTCTTCTCTGAAATGGTAAGGCCTCCAATGGGGAGTCAGCAAAGTCTAGTATATTTAGGTAAGGCAGATCCAGGTCCCTCCCCATTGTATCAAGGTTATGCAAGGTGTCCCATCACAGGTAATGAGCTCCAAAAAGCCAGCTCATGCTCCAGTGATAAATTATGATACCAGTGCCAGGGGCCCCTTAAACAACCAAGCTACACAACTGTCTCCTGCCTGCAGAAGACCTAATCAATTGGGTCTCACAGTTGTAGGTCTAAAGTTCATGAGTTCCCACTTGCTTGGTTTGGTTGTCTCTGAAGATTTTCCCCTCATAATCTTGACCCCCCCCCTGTTCATATAATCTTTCTTCCCTCTCTTTGACTGGTCTCCCTAAGTTCTGCCTGGTGCTTAGTTGTGGATCTCTGCACCTGCTTCCATCTGTTACTGGATAAAGGCTCTATGATGACAGTTAGAATATTTACCAATTTGATTACTATGGTAGGTCAGCTCAGGTGCCCTCTCCACTATTGCTAGTTCTAAGCTGGAGTCATCTTTGTGGATTCCTGGGAACTTTTCTAGCACCATGTTTCTCCCTAAATCCATGACATCTCCCTCTATGAAGACATCTCCTCCATTGTTCTCCCTCATTGCTCTCCCACTCCATTTCTGTTCCAGCTTGGCCATGCTGGTACCTTATGTTCTTATCCCCCATCTGCATCCCTGTATTGCCTCCCCCTCTACTTATTTCCCAGTTTATTCAAGAAATCTCATCTATTTCCCCTTTTCAAAATGATCTGAGCATCTCTCTTAGGGTCCTCCTTGTTTCCTAGCTTCTCTGGAGCTGTGGGTTATAGTCTGGTTTTCCTTTGATTATAGCTAGTATCCATTTATGAATGAGTACATACCATATTTCTCTTTGTGAGCCTGGGTTACCTCATTCAGAATGACATTTTATAGTTCCATTAATTGGCAAGATATTTTGGAAGATGGTTACCAGATTCCATATCAAATCTAACATCTTTATGGAGGGAACATCCAGCTTCTTTTAGACATATAAAATGCACAGAGTTCCCAAGCATATAACTGAAGTACAAAATAGCTCAATTCAAGTATTTGGATAAATATTGGTTTAAATTGTTGTGTTTTGATGCCTGCATGTACACAAATATGAAGGTGCATGTTTATTATTTATGGAGAAATCTCATCTTAGAGGATGAGGTTTTGAACAAAGGAAATCTGCTTTGTGGGAGAAACAGAAAACAATGAATTCTAGTTCACCAGCCACAAAGTTCGATCCTCTAAAATTTTTTACAAGAGAGATGACATAATACTGTGACTATTTTTATTTATTATTTTTCCTGTTTATTTTCTGTATAAGATGTCCTGGACATTAATATTTTAATAATGCTATAGTTAAATGGAAATTGACCTTAAAAATGATAATAAGAAAATATACAGTCATATATGTAACAAGTTAGCATCACTAAATACAAACTAAAAATATATTTTATCTTTATGTTTATTTTTAATGTACATTTTAAATAGAAATGCTTCCTATATATTTTCATGGAAATAGATGGGATTTTTTTTTGTATGAGATAGTCATGGCATAGAAAATTGTTCTTCTAGATTCTGCTATTTCATTGCCAGCATTTTATTGTAAGTGATGGTTCAAAGATTTCTTTTACCTTCAAGTAATGTTTTTTTATTAAAAGGTAGGAAAATTGGAAATTGGAAGTGAGCATGGATGCCGTTTTCTAGAATTACTGAATGCTTTTGAATGGATTTATTTCTGAGGTGCCTATAAGAAGTGTCCTGGGGATGACAAATTACTGTTTGCCAACCACTTTTGCAGGCTTGTCCTTATCCATGTAATATTTTTGTTTTCCTTTAGCTTGAAAGGATTCTGGAGGAAGTCTCTCCCCTGTCTCTCCACAGAAAAGGACAAACGCTTAAAATTATTTTATATAGGAATTTCTGTAACATCCTGAAATTGCTATCCAAGATATATTGGTTTTCCCTTTTTAATCTCTGTGAAAAGATTACTTTCTCTGTATTCAATAACTTGTAATATGTTATAGTTGTGGCTTGTTACCATTTCCCCAAATCGGGGATTCAGGATGCATTCAGCAGTGATTCATAGGGTATCAAATGCAGCCCAGTGAGTCACTCTGTAGGGACCTCTGCACATTAATAAGTGTGCGATTAATAATCGCCTCCTGGTTGGGGCGATTTGCACAAGAACTGAACCATACCTGCCTCTATCTGTTTTAACAAGTACAAATCAATTTTCCTGTGCCTGTTTCCTTTTTTGACTTCAGTTTTTTTTTTTTTTTTTGCTTTCAAAAAGCAGGTGTTTCACACACCATATTTAAAGTACTGCCTGTCTATTTTGTGCCATTATTAAGCCAGGATAGTTAATTTCCTATAACATCTTATCAGAATAATATGGGACCTATTTGGTGGAGTCCTGTTTGTTACTATGTTGTCCTTTTTCAAATAGAATTTTAATTCTCACTGCCTCTTTCCAAATGTATGTAAACAGTAATTTGCTTATATGATATCACCTATGAGAAATATAATAAATAACAATAACAAAAACCCCAAATTACTTATATCAAGTTAAAAATTCCAGTATCCATTAACTTTCCATTGGTCTACTCTTTTATGGTCTTTGTTCTCTGGCTCTGGTTTTGATTCCAGGCTGCTCTTCCTAAGACAATTAAATCTAATTGTCTCCAAAATAGTACTTGACTGGTACTTTGAAACTGATCTTATCTGTACACTGTATTTGCCTCTTATCATATTGCTCATTAACTTCCTTCCTTCCTTCCTTTCTGCTTCTTTCCTTCCTCCCTTCCTCCCTCCTTCCCTCTCCCCACCTCTTTCTGGGACATAGCTTCACTATGTATCTCAAACTGGCCTGGAACTCTCTATATAAACCAGGCTGGCCTTGAACTCACAGACTTTTCTACCTGCTTCTGCCTCCTACATGATGAAATTAGAGTTATGCACCACCATGCTCAGAGCTTCTAAATTTCTAACACAATCTCTGAATTGTAATTTATTTTTCTGGAATTTTCTAGAACTTTCTATAATTCAAGATAATTTTACTTATAAATGGTATGTATAATCTGATTATATTGGTGAGACATATCCTTGTGTTACATTGAATTATGTATAAAGTGATAGGCAGTAGTGAATGATGTTAGATTTTAACTTTAAAAATCTTTTAAAATAAGTTTCTGTTTTTTTCTTAATATTAAAGATCTTGAAGAGGATGGGTTGAAGGGAGAATTTCTCTATCAAATTATAACTTCTTAGAGATGCAGTCATTTTTATCTTTTATCTGTCCAGATAACCTAGGATGTAAACAGGTACATATTGTCAGTCGGTAATTTGGAACCCAGTACAGATAATGTGTTTTTGAGTTGTGACCATTTAACTTTATTCAAGGAAGGATATCTATTGAATGAAACAGCCTTCTGCAGAGCACTGTTTATACTTACCATGTGTTAGGAGGTCCAAGGAGGGGAAAATAAATTGCACAGGGAAATAGTGACAAACTATGTAATAAGCATTTAAACAAAGGCAGGCAGAGAAAATGCAAAATAGATTTATTTAGATAGGCAATGTAGAACAATAAACAAAACGTCTTAAGGGCTATATAAAAGTTGTTAATAGTAAAGCTGAGTGGGGCCCAAGGTGAGAGAAAGTTCACACTGCAAGCCAAGAACTAGTAGCAAACTGTGATTACCACTGTGTGTGCTCCATCATGCTCAGAGTTAAGGTACCACTATCATCCTTGAACTTGCCTGTCATGTTTTATCCGGTGATGAATTACACCATGTTACTTCTGAAGAAGCACATGAAGTGTGGGAAAGCCTATTTTCTTTAGTTATATAGAAAGATGAACAACTCTAGACATCCTAAAACAAATGATGCTTTTAATTCCCAGATTTTAATTGTTGGATTGTTATCACAATGTATAGGTGATATATTTGCTTAATTAAAAAGATTGATGTTCATGAGAAAATAAGAATATGTCTAATTGTGTAAAGCAAAAGCCAATACCAGGGCCTGAGTTTTACAGGAGTGAGTTATCTTTGTACATATAATTAAATGAAATTTATCTATCACATGCTATTGCAGGAGATTCTTTTTTATTGTTTTTTGAAAATTAATATCAGACATTATATAAAAAGCAAAACATTCAGAATAGACAACAAAAAAGTAATAGCAATAAAACTTCTCTTTTCCCTAAAATACATGAAACATAAAAGATAAAATCTAAAGCTTCTCAAGCCAGGTTAGGCTCAGCTACAGATAAAGAAAGCACAGTAGGTCACATCTAATGCCCACAGATGCACTATGACCACCAGAAATTTCTGCTAAGCAACACTTCTACAGACAAACCAGAAGTTTTGTTTTGTTGTGTGTGTGTGTGTGTGTGTGTGTGTGTGTGTGTGTGTGTGTGTGTGTGTGAGCTCCTAAGACAAAGGTAGAGAGAAAGGCAGAGAGAGCTAGATGCACTTGGGAAACTTGCTTGAAAGGGGGCCTGTTGTCAGAGCCCAGGGGAGGGTGTGGCTTGTTGTCAGAGTTCAGAGGGCATGACTCTTAGGGACTAATAAAAACAAGAGTTGAAATCCATACTTCTTGTCTCAAATAACACCCATCTTTAATTATTTTCACAGTAGTTTAAGACAGTTTTGAAGATCCTTCTTCCATCAGGCCAGCCAGGCCAGCTAGGAAGCCGCCAGGTCTGGACAGCAAGACACAAACTGCCCCTCAAACTCATCACTGCTTCAGCTGCAGGTAAGCAAGCAGGACCCCTGCCTGCAAGTCTAAGTATTGCCACTCCCCATGGGAGGGATCCTTTAGCCTACAAATCCCACTTCACTCCCAAAAACTATCCTTTTCAGCTACAGGTAAGCAAGCAGGACCCCTGCCTGCAAGTCTAAGTATTGCCACTCCCCATGGGAGGGATCCTTTAGCCTATAAATCCCACTTCACTCTCAAAAACTATCCTTTTCATGAGTCTCAGCTTCTTCCCAATTCACAGGCTCTAGAGAGTTCCATCCCAAAAGCTCCAAGTGTAGATCTCAACTGCTCCCTGAGACACAGACTCCACTGGCTCTGATTTCTCCAAGAGCTCCAATTTCACCAAGAGCAAATTAACCAAAAACAACTCCCTGAGACACAGACAACACTTGCACTGATCTGTAACAGGGAATCTGAAGCTGTGCAAAAAAAAAAAAAAAAAAAAAAAAAAAAAAAAAAAAAAAAAAAAAAAAAAAAAAAAAAAAAAAAAAAAAAAAAAAAAAAAAAAAAAAAAAAAAAAAAAAAAGAACAAAAACAAAAAAACAAAACAAAAAAAAATCCCCATGCCAGAGTGCTGAGCTGGGCGGAGTCAGTGGAGTCAGTTATGGGGAGGGGGAGGAACGACGAAATAGAGCAATAGAGAAGATACAAACAGAGGCAATGCTGCAAATAGAAAATCTGAAGAAACAAACTGGAACTACAGATGCAAGCATAAACAACAGAATGCAAGAGATGAAAGAAAGAATCCCTAATGTGGAAGATTTAATAGTGAAAATAGATATGTCAGTCAAAGTAAACACAAAAACCAAAAATGCTGTAACACAAAACATCCAGGAAATCTGGGTCACCATGAAAAGAGCAAACCTAAGGATAATAAAAATAGAAGGAAAAAAAGCCAAATCAAAGGCACAGAAAATATACTCAAGCAAATCATAGAAGAAAACTTTCCCAACCTAAAAAGGAAATGCCTATCTATAGAGCTAAAAGAAGCTTACAGAAGACTAAATAGACTATATCCCCCAAAGTCTGCTTGCTACATAATAATTAAACCATTAAACATATAAAATAAAGAAAAAAATTCAAAGCTGCAAAAGAAAAAGGCCAAGTAACTTATAAAGGTAGACTCATTAGAATAAGACCTGACATTTTAATGGAGACTATGAAAGCTAGAAGGTCTTGGACTGATGTTATGAGGACACTAAGAGACTATGGTTGCCTGTCCAGAATACTATACCCAGCAAAAGTCTAAATCACTATAGATGGAGTAAAGAAGATATTCCATGATAAAACAAGATTTAAGCAATACCTATCCACAAATCCAGCCCTACAGAAAGCAGTAGAAAGAAAACTCCAACCTAAGGAAGCTAGATACAATCACAAAGCCACAAGAAATAGAAAATCCCACAGAAGCAAACCCCAAAGAAGGGACACACGCACACACCCCAAAATTAACAGGAATTAACAATTAGTGGTCATTATTATCCCTTAAATATCAATGGACTCAACCTCCCTATAAAGAGACACACCCTAACACGATGGATAAAAAAACAGAAGCCATCATTCTGTTGCATACAAGAGATATAGCTCAGCTTCAAAGACAGACACTGGCTCAGAGTAACAGGTTGGAAAAAGACTTTCCAATCAAATGGACTTAAGAAACATGCTGGTGTAGCTATCCTAATATCTAACAAAATAGACTTCGAACTAAAATCAGCCAAAAGAAATCAGGAAGGATGTTACTCATTCATCTCAGGAAAAGTCTACCAAGACAAAATCTCAATCCTGAACACTTATGCACACAACACAAGGGCACCTACATATATAAAAGAAACATTACTAAAGCCTAAATATCATATCAAACCCCACACATTAATAGTGGGAGACTTCAATACCCTACTATCACCAATGGATAGATCTACCAGACAGAAATTGAACAGAGAAATAAGAATCTAACAGATGTTATGAACCAAATGGACTTTATATATATATTTACATTTATAAATATATACATACATATATACACACATAAATATACAGTACTTTCCACCCAAACACAAAGGAATATAATTTTTTCTCAGCACCCCATGGAACTTTCTGTAATATTGACCACATACTCAATCATAAAGCAAATATCAATAGATATATAAGTGGAAATAACACCTTGTATCCTATCAAACCACCATGAACTAAAGTTAGAGTTAAACAACAATAAAGACCACAGAAAGCTTACAAATTCATGGAAACTGAACATCTCTCAATTAAACCACCTCTAGGCTAAGGAAGAAGTAAAGAAAGGAATCAAAGACTTCCTATAATTCAATGAAAATGAATCCACAACATATTCAAACTTATAGGACACAATGAAATCAGTGCTAAGAGGAAAATTTATATCACTAGAAGCCTACATGGAAAACCTATAGAAATCTCACACAAGATATTTAAAGCACAGCTGAAATGTCTAGAACAATTAGAAGCAAATTCACCTAGGAGTAGAAGGTAGGAAATAATCAAAATCAGGGATGAAATTAATTAAATTAAAACAAAGAGAACAGTACAAAGAACCACTGAATCAAAGACTTGGTTCTTTGAGAAAGTTAACAAGATAAACAAACCCATATTCAAACTAACCAAAAGGCCGAGATACAGAATATCCAAATTAACAGAATCAGAAATGAAAAGCGGAGCATAACAACAGACAACCAGGATATTCAGAGAATCATTAGGTCATACTCTGAAAACATATACTTAATTAAATTGGAAAAACTAAAAGAAAGAGACCGCTTTTAGATAGGTACCATTTAACAAAATTAAATCAAGACCAGATAAATGACCTAAATAGACCTATAACCTCAAAGTAAATCAAAGCTGTTACTAAAAGTCTCACAAACAAAAAAACCCAAGGCCAGATGGTTTCAGTGCAGAATTCTTCCAGATATTCAATGAAGAACTAATACAAATACTCCTCAAATTGTTCTACACAATAGAAACCAAATGGACATTGCTCAACTTTTTATGAGGCTGGAGACACCCTGATACCCAAGCCTCTCAAAAATGCAACAAAAGCATCACAGACAAGTCTTCCTTGTGAACATTGATGCAGAAACAATAAAATACTGGCAAATCTAATTCAACAACATATCAAAAAATCATCTACGTTGATCAAGTAGGCTTCATCCCGGAGATGCCATGGTGGTGAAACATATAAAAATCTGTCAATATCATTCATCATATAAACAATCTGATAGGAAAAATCCCCCACATGATCATGTCCTTAGATATTGAAAAAGCCTTTGACAAAATCTAATGCTTCTTCATGATAATGGTCATGGAGAGATCTTGCATACAGGGAAAATACCTAAACATAATTAATCAAACAGCCAACATCAAACTAAATTTAGAGAAACTCAAAGCAGTCCCACTAAAATCAAGAATAAGACAAGGCTATTCTCTTTCCTCATATGTATTTAATATAGTTTTTGAAGCTTTAACTAAAGCAATAAGAGAACAAAAGGATATTATGGGGATACAAATTGGAAAGGAAGAAGTCAAATTATCTTTATTTTCAGATGTTATGATAGTATATATAAGTGACCCAAAAAATCTGACCAGGGAACTCCTATGGCTGCTAAACACCTTCAGCAATGTAGCAGGATAAAAGATTAACTTAAAAAAATCAATAGCCTTTCTATACACAAATGGTAAAAGGGATAAAAAAGAAACCAGGAAAACATTGTCCTTATACTAGCTGCAAATAACATTAAACATCTTGGATAACTCTAATCAAAGAAGTGATAGACCTATATGACAAGAACTTTAAGACACTGAAGAAAGAAATTGAAGAAGATATCTGAAAATGGAAAGAACTCCCATGCTCCTAGATATGTAGGAGCAATATAGTAAAAAATGACAATTTTACCAAAAGCGATCTACAGATTTAATGCAATTTTCATCAAAATCTCTGCACAAATTTTTACTGACCTTGAAAGAACAATAGTCTGCAAATAGTTCCAAACCTATCACTTTGCACAAAACTCAAATCCAAGTGGATCAAAGACCTCAACATAAACTCAGCTACACTGAACTTGATAAAAAAGAAAGTGGGAACCACCCTCTAACGCATTGACACTGGTGACCACTTAATAAATACAACACCAGTAGCACAGACACTAAAAACAGCAATCAATAAGTGGGATTTCCTGAAACTGAGAAGCTTCTGTAATGCCAAGGACTTAGTCAATAAGACAAAACAACAGCCTACATAATGGGAAAAGATTTTTACCAAGTCTTCAAGGGACAGAAGATTGATCTCTAAAATACATAGAGACCTCAAGAAACTGGAGCCCAAAACCCTTAATAACCCAATTGAAAAATGGGACTCAGAACTAAAACTGGAATTCTCAGTAGAAGAATTACAAATAGCTGAAAGGCACATGAAAAGGTACTCAACATCTTTAACCATTAGAAAAATGCAAATCAAAACAACTTTGAGATACCACCTATCAGAATGGCTAAGATCAAAAACACAGATGACAGCCTGTGCTGGAGAGGATGTGGAGTGAGGAGAACACTCCTCCATTGTTGGTGGGAGTTTAAACTTGTTCAGCCACTCTGGAATGCAGTATGGCGGTTTCTCAGAAAACTGGGAATCAATCTCCCCAATGATCCAGAAATATCACTATTGGGTATATACTCAAAGGACACATTCTTACCTGAAGGGCATTAGCTCAATTTTGTTCATAGCAGCATTGTTCATAATAGCCAGAACCTGGAAATAACCAAGATGCTCTCAACTAAAGAGTAGATTAAGAAATTGTGGTACATTTACACAATGGAGTTCCACTTAGCAGTATAAAAAAAATGACATCCAAAAATTTGCAGGCAAATGGGTGGATTTAGAGAGTATCATCCTGAGCAAGAATAACACAGGCCCAGAAAGATGTCTATCAAGGGATGTACTTACTCATAAGTGGAGTTTAGACAAAAAGCAAAGAATATCCAGGTTGCAAACCACAACCGTTGGTCATCTTATTAACAGAAGGAATTTAAGAGAGACATCCATGGATTCCCCATGGGAAAGAGAAATAGAGAAGATCTCCTGAGTAAGTTGGGATCATAAAGGGGAGTGAACAGATGAGATATGGGAACAAATCATGAGAGAAGGAGATGGCTGAGTGAGAGGAACAGAGAGGGGGAACAAAGAGGTGGATATCTTGATGGATGGAGCCATTGTGGGGTTAGAAAGAAAGAAAGAAACAAAGAAACCTCATGCTAACAAAACCTTTAGGAACCCACAAGATGTCCCTTCTAGGACTTCAAGCAGTAGTGGAGGGAGTGCCTAAACAGAACTTCCCCTATAGTCAAGTGAATGACCACCCTTATTGTCATTATAGGAACTTCATCCAGCAATGAATGGATAGAGGTAGAAGCAGAGATCCAGAGCTAAGTAGCTAAGTACTGCAGGTCCAGAGACCAGAGAGGGAGAGAGAGAGAGAGAGAGAGAGAGAGAGAGAGAGAGAGAGAGAGAGAGGAGAGATTATATGAACAAAGGGATCAGGATCGTGAGGAGACCCACAGGCCCACAGACACGACTGGCTGGAGCGCTATTGGGAGCTCACTAACTCAGAAATTGTCGATGAGGAACCTTCAGGGAAAGGAACTAAACCCTCCAAAGGTAGACCACTGTCAAATGGAGTGGGCAATTTGTGGAGCCTCTCGCAGTAAGATCCAACTATGTTCCTCTGCATGAACAGACATCTTGGAGCCCATTCCCTACACAGGAACACCTAACCCAGCCTTAATACTGGGAAGAGGAAGTCAGACCTTCCTCAACTGGACATGTCAGGCTGAACCTACCCACCTTGGGACTCCTTGCCCTTTCTTGGAAATGGATGGGGGGATGGGATCAGGGGAGGCTGAGGGAGGACTGAGAGGAACTGGGATAAAGGAAGGGAAGGGATTAGCTGTAGGTATGGGAAAAACTTTTTAAATAAAAAATGAAGAAAATGGATGTAAACAGATGGATTGGGTGTCGCCTGTAAAACAGGCATACTGCTTTGTAGTAAACATTCTGCTGCATTAATAGAAAGACTACATGCCTAGATAATGATAAACAGCAAACTAAAATAAGTACATAAGCCAGTAATGTATTTATTATAATTAACAAATATTATGTAACATGCTTAATTATATGTGCTGCTCAGTAAGTTTGTTTACACACCATCACTACAGTGATATATGACAGTGTGACAGCAATATTACCAGCCTATGATGGGAAATTTTTGGCTTCATTATATCTAATCTTATGGAACCACTGTTATATTTAAATTGATCACAGCATTATTGTGTATAGTAGTACACAAGTGTGTGTGTGTGTATGTGTGTCTGTGTACATACATATGTATATATTCTGTTGCTCCAGGAAACGTTGAAAGAGATTATAGGTAAATCTATTCAAACTCTTTTGACCTAAATTTGTTCAGACTCTCTCTGACTCACATGGTTATTTTTGTCTTTTTAAAAATCTCTGCACAAAATAGTTGAATTCTTTATGGTTCTTCATATGCCCTGTAACTGGAAACCTCTCTGTTTTGTTAGGTGACCGTACGGAATCACTACAATTGTTCTAAATGTTCTTCTGTGAGCCTTTTGGACCAGAAAAGCCTGGAAATATTGGGGTGGGGGGAGGAAAAAAAGATGTCTGACTCCTGAATTCGCATTTTTGCTATATTGAATTCCTGACTCAGAAATAAATCAGATGGATTCTCTATTAAATAGGAAATGTCTAAGAATCCTTAATATATCATTTCCTACAACAAATTTAAATGTTTCAGTCCAAAATGTAAATGTTCCATCACAAAATTTTAGACATTCAGTAAGATGTCAGCAAGGGAAAGTGGTGGGGTATGCTTTGAAATGATTCAAATAAACTGATTCCTTAAGCAGGCTTAAGAGTCCATTTCACATGACATTGTTAAATTGGGGTGAAAGGCAATTATAAGATAAATATGTTTTACTCAAGAGTATGACTTGGGGTAATATAACTTACTATATCTTCTTGTGTTTCTTGCCTGCATTTCTATTTTTCATTTCCCTTATGTTGCAACCTTAATTTACTATTCATTGTACTTGCAGAATATCTCTAATCCTAGGTCCCAGGACATATATTTTCATCAGTACAGAGAATGAAATGGTGACATGTTTATGGGTTAATATCAGGAAATAATAAATATTTACCAGATAAAATACACAAAAGAAATGAATAAATTTTGTTCAATATTTCTTACAGTATTACCAGGAGACTAGTTGAAAAATATTAGCACTGAAGTACATTTTTGTGTCTGAAAATTTATAGCAATTGGAAACAGAACTTTAAGATAAAGCTGGCAGCATAATCTTACCACATGATCCCTAGGCTCTGTCAGGGAGATTGAAACGTTTGATCTCCATCATTATTTTTAGGTGTACATTCATAGAGTGAGTAGAGGTGAGTAATGTTCTTCAATGAATGTAGTTGGAAGTGCCAGTGTCTTGAAAGGCACCTCGCATCTGTGATTCCCTCCATCTATCAACAGGGGATCACTAGTCTCAGCTTTTTGGACTGTTTTATGAAAACACTGTTTTCCTTAAGCCTCTCTTTTTCCTTACCAAGATTTTTTTTTTATATTACTTAGATAATATTTTGCTAAGATTTTTTTCCTGTGGGCAGATTACAAGTTGTTGTTGTTTTTTTAATGCTTAGCATCTCTGATAATAACCACAGGAAAGGAATTAGGATCTCTAAGTTAATTGCTTTGTGTGTGTGAGATGGTCAAAATTTAAAGCAAAATTTGCTTATGTGCACACAGTGGCCATAAATTCAACCACAGATGCCATTCTTCTGAAGCTGTCTATTATGTTTTTGTGAAGGTCAGTTAGTGGATGCTGTGAGCCCTAGAGATTCACCTATTTCTGCTTTGCCAGTGTTGTTAATACAAGTATGCACCATTATGTTGGCTTTCTGTGTGGGTATTAGGGATGGAATTCAGGCCTTATGTCCGATTCAAAGTATTGATTTCTGCCAATCATCAGTTGATAAATAATTCACTGCTAAAAGAATACTCATGCTTGTTTTCTTTTGATCTCATGAAAATAGTTCTTTCATTTGAAAAGTTTCTAAATAAAACAGTAGAAAGTAATCTTATTAACTGTTTAAAGGAGAAGAGTGTGTAGTGAATTCAAATATATCTGCTTAAAGTACAATTATTTTTTATTTATTTTTCTACAAGCAGTGAGTTTATTTTTTTTTTACTTTTTTCTCATTTTTTTATTATTAATAAAGTCTCATTTTTTTAAATCCATGTATCCCCTTGTTCAAATGCCCTTCCCTGTAGTGGGAAATCAGGAACTATACATGTGAACAATCACATCAGAGGACTGGAGATGAGTGGGGCGTGGTTAACTGGAAAGGATTCTGGAAGTAGACCTCCGAGGGAGAGGACCAGGACAGGAAGCCGGCATTCTCTCGTGAGAGTTCCCGACCAGTTGCGCGGGTTTTTCGGACTGATGACACGACTTCCAGGATGGGCAGTTCAGGCCAGCGGCGCGGGAGTTCGGATGTGCGGAGTGGGGATGAGGAATTTTCCTTAGAAACGCTCCGGTGCTCTACAACCTTATCCCTTCATTTTCTCTTAAAACCTTCTCTGTTTTGTAAGTGATTTTCACAAAATAAACCCCATTTAAAACATATCTCATGGCGGGTTTTTACCGTGATAATTGGTGCCTGAACGCTGGGCTAATTCCACAAACCCGCTGGGTTCCTCATTCCATCTGCGCACGAGTCTCCTGTATGCAGCCAGGAATGAATCTATGCGCCATGGATCTCCTGAGAGACGGATTGAGCCGGTTCTGGTGGAGCATGCCTGGTAGGATTTGTTGAAAGATCTAACAAAGACCCTCCTAGCCAAATTACCACCTCGTTTCATGCACCATTGCTGCCGCTGCTGATCACGACTGCGACATCTGCTGGCCGTAAGTTCTCATTACATCTGAGTATATTTTTTTTCTTCCTTTTCTTTTCTACATATTTTTTTTTCCTTTCTACAATGTCTTACCAGATAAATGTTCAGAATTTTACTCACTTTTTCACAATGGTGATAGAGGATTATTTCCAGGATTACGCATTTGGAAGTTATCTCCACCCAGGAGTCCTCTTGCTTTTTTGTGTGATAATATACTTCATACCTACCTATTTTAAGGGATCTCAACATAGAGAGTATGAGGCTAAGATGTCTGGCATGGATGAACATATTAAGACACTCCAGAAACTCATTGTTTCCATAGAAGAGAGGTCTACTTTGATCACAGAGGAATTTAGAGCTCATATTAATGAAAATTTTAGAAAATTAGATGAAAAATTTTAAAAAATGGATGAAAATTTTAGGATAATGGATGGAAACTCTAGGAAATTTGAACAGAAGATAGTAGATGTGGAGACTGGGAGGATTTTCCACTCTATGAAATTGTTGGAGAGATCATTTATAGAAGACTTTAAAACACTGGAAAAGACCATTACCACTAGGTTGCAAGATCATGAGGCTCACTTGGAGATTTTAGAAAAGGATCTTGAGGCGACACCTGTTCAAGATAACCCAGAGCCCCCTCTTAAACGGTGCTACTGCAGGGAAGGTTCTTTACCTAGAGTGGTTACCATGAGGGGACTACCCCCCATACCTCCAACTCTATTCCCAGTTGTGGCAGAGGCCAAAAAAAACCACAACCATGTGGAAGGGCTTCTGACAATGTGGGATACAATTATGAACCTATACTCATGAAGGATTTAAAATCAATAAAGGAAGCCATAGTGAACTATGGTGTACAATCATCTTTTGTGAGGCAATCCTTGAACTCATGGTCAGCGCAGAATCGAGTAATTCCTGATGACTGGAAGAATTTGGTGAACACAGTGTTGAATAATGGCCAAAACTTCCAGTGGAGGAATTGGTTTAGAGAAGAGGCTAAGGCCTTGGAATCTCGAGATCAAACTGGGAATGTTACCATCTCCAAGGACCAAATCCTTGGGGAAGGCCAGTTTGCTGATATATCAGTTCAGGCTACTTATGATGACCATGCTCTGTTGCTGTGTCGTACTGCTGCCTTAAATGCTTGGGAAAAGGTTTTGGACCCAGGACAGAGAATTGAGTCATATACCCAGATTAAACAAGGTCCAATGGAGCCTTATACAGACTTTTTTACAAAGGTTGACTCAGGCTGTAAATAGAGCAGAGTCGGATTCAGAAGTTAGGAAACAAATGATACTCTCTTTGGCCTTCGATAATGCTAATATGACATGTAAAAAATTGATCATGCCATTAAAGAGCAGGGGTGCACCCTTAGATGAATGGATTCAATTTGCACTTAATGCTGAATATCTACACCATGATGAAGAGAATTGGGTAGGTCAAGCCATTGCTAATGCTAAGATGAGAAATCAAGGCATTATTTGCTTCAATTGTGGTAAGCCAGGCCATATAAAGAGAAATTGTAGACAAAGCATACATGGGAACTTTTCCAATCACAGGAGTGACTTAAACAGAA
>PVIH01026263.1:0-19084 GCA_004025045.1 Sigmodon hispidus | reverse complement strand
TGTGTGTGTGTGTGTGTGTGTGTGTGTGTGTGTGTGTTGAGACAGAGTCTCACTATGTTGCTCTGGCTGCCCTGGAACTCACTATTGAAACCAGCATGGCCTTGAACTTACTGAGATCTGCTTGCCTCTGCCTCCTGAATGCTGGCAGTGCCCCACTACATTTGACTGTAATTAAAAACAGTATTTTATTTATTTACTACTTATTTGTTTGTTACTTTCTTTTTATTTTGTGTGTCTTTCACATCATCTTGGTCCCATTCATTTCCCTGACACTTCACATCTGCCCTATGCTCCTGAAAACCCCCACAAAAAATCCCACAAAATTTAAGAATAAAAAAAGCAAAAAAGGAAAAAATTTAAAAAAAAATCTTGCCATGGAAGTTGCAGTGTGACACAGTGAGTCACCCAATAAATCTTGTTGTCCATAGATCTTTACTTGCCAGTGTTCATTGCAAAGAGTCACTGATCTGGTTGAAGGACTCTAGTTTCTACCACACTATGGGTGCTGGGCCCTTATTGGGATTTCTTTTGGACATCCTATTGTTGTCCTATGTCATGGAGATCCTGAAGCTTTGGGTCTGCAGGCCAGGCCCTTCAGGTCCTCCAGCAAATCATAGAGGGGATGGAGAAACAATTATTTCTTAATATATGAATCTATTTTTATTATTGGGCAAATAAATTTAGCTTATGTGAATAATGAGCATTAGGAAAACCAGAAAATAAGTTAACTTGTCACTTGACAATTGTGATGGCATTTCCATAGACTGGACTTAGGCTCTGTGATACAGTATACAGATGCAGATCTTTATCACATTTGCCACCCATCTCACATTAAACCATTGCATACATGGTGTTCATCCTTGCTAATTCAAGGTTAGACCTATTCTGTGAAACAGGCAGGCATCTGGAAGAACATGGAACTGAAGTCCTTTGCTTTTGCTGGAATGGTGAAGATATTAGAATGTTAGGAGACCTGGATTCTGTTTTAATGAGAAGTATGACCTTAGCAAATAGCGATATTAGCCCCATTTAAAAAATATATATTTAGGCCAGATGATATTCTGTATTGTTTTAAGCATCCACATCAGTGCTGTTCTTCTGCCTATTGGAACAGTCTTTGTTGAAAACATAAGCTCTATATCATTTCCAGACTGTCCAGCTGGGATTCCATTTGATTTTCTGTTTACATTCAGTTGAGGCTCCATTCACCATCCTCTTCATGTTTTCTGCAAGGGTTATTAATGTAACATACTCTTAATATAATTATTTATTTATAGAGAAATGACCTTCAAAATGGAAGAATAAACATCTGGATTTTTTTTTTTTTTTTTTTTTTTTTTTTTTTTTTTTTTTTTTTTTTTTTTTTTTTTTTTTTTTTTTTTTTTTTTTTTTTTTTTTTTTTTTTTTTTTTTTTTTTTTTTTTTTTTTTTTTTTTTTTTTTTTTTGCATCCTGTAACATAAGCCTCTTGATTCTGGCTAGAGCAAGGCTTCTTGAACATTTTCCACTTGTGACTTTGCCCAAGGAATCTTTACATACAGAAACATAAAGTAAGCATACAACTAAAATCTTTACATATAGTATTATAGTTATTAAAGATGAAAGCAAGTTTACACTGATGAGGTAGATGTGTTCATTTTGCATAAAGAATTAAATCTTGGACCAATATTTAATTGTATAATATGAAGACCATCCTAAGTTGATGCCAATTTCTGTAAATACAAAGCACAATGTGATTGAAGTATGTTTAGGGCCATTTCAGAAATTGCTGGCCACTCTGTCCCAATCTCAACCCTAGAAATTTCTCTAACAAGTTGGTTTTGTTGTTGTTTGTTTGTTTGTTTGTTTTTTATGAAACTCAAGTCAGCAACTCAAATAGCATTTTGAAAATCAAATCTAACACAATCCAATTCAAAGTTTACTAACTTAAGACTTCTAAACTGAGGAATTATAGCAAGAAAATGTTAAAAGTCTTGTTGCATATAATTAAATCACTATGTTTCTGCACAACAAATGCTCCACAGCTTATAACATACAGTTGTCTGGAATCTGAACAACTCTGGGTGAAGATGGTGGTGTTTGTTGGTGTTGTGTGGCATGCCAGCATGCACAGTGCAGAGTGTGCATGCTGTGTTCAAAACCACAGCTGCAGTCAAGTGGTACAACATGGATAAGTGCTTCTAGAAATGAACAACTAAGACCCAAGAACTCTGCATCAAAAACAGATTTTTTTTTTTTTCAGCTGAGCACATCTTTAATCCCAGCATTGGAGAGACAGAACATTGTGGATCTCAGCTTGGGGCCTGCTTGGTCTACATCAGGAGTTTTGGCTTTCCATGGCTACATACAGAGACCCTGCCTCAAAGTAGATTTTCATTTCAAGTTCCACTTGATATATGATTTGCTCTAGATGTGTTTGCATTTACAGAGCAAAAGCTGCAAGTAACATACTTAAGGGTTAGGGTTAGTATCTTAAGATGCTCAGCAAATAGAAGGGAGCTTCTATTTGTGACAAATAATCAGAAAAGGTTGATGGAAAAAAAATGCTGTTTGAATTCAGAGATGCCCAGAGCCACAGGGTGTAGCTGGAAGTTTCTGTCCTGCCAACAACTCCCAAATATCCAGTAGCCACTTTCCAAATAATTGACTCAGTGGCTTAATATTACTTATAAATGCTCAGCCAGTAGCTTAAGCTTATTACTGACTAGTCCTTAAGCTTAAATTAACCCTTAATTCTTATCTATATTTAGCCACAAGGATTGGTACCTTTTATCAGTTGAGCATTCTCATTTTGCTTTCTCTGTGTCTGGCTGGTGACTGTCTCTGCCTTTCATCTTCCCAGAATTCTCCTAGTCTGGTTGCCCCTCCTATATTTCCTGCCTGGCTACTGGCTAGTCAGCATTTTATTAAACCAATAGAAGTGACAAATCTTTACAGTGTACAAGAGCATTACCCCACAGCAACTAGGAGGCAGTGCAAGCATAGAAGGCAAGAAAAGCATAGGCAAGGAAGCATAAAAGAAGAAGTAAAAATGAATAGAAGATTCCCCATGTTTGGGATCCAGCCTTGCCACCTCCTGATTATGTGAGCAGGGCAATATCTTACCACACAGAAGCTTCTGCTTCTTCATCTCAAGGAGGGGTAACAGCATCTAGTTGGAGATGTGAGGGTAAAAGTGGAAGGTGCTGTGTACGTTGTCAAGTGTGGTACACACACGGTGCCAGTATATATGATAAAATTCAGGAAATGGCTGTTCACCTATAAAGAAGCAATAGTGCAGGACTATAGGCAAACACAAATAAGATGACATAAATATAGGATTTGGCACAGTGTTTGCCACATGGAGTATGAACACATGCAATATGCATTGATTATTATTGTGATGATAAGTCTGGACAGATGAGAGAAGGAAATCAAACACTGGGATGAAGATATCACCTGCATTAGGTGCTGCAAGTCTCCTGATTCTTAAGGGCAGATGATGTTGATTAAAATATGCAAAACATGAATTAAGAGCTTTTAAATTAGGTGGAGTAAAGGAAGACTCCAGGATTCTAAAAGAAAAGTAAACAAGTGATTTTTAAGTTTCTTTTGACTCAGATTCTTTTATTCCAGTGCTTCTAGTGATGCCTAAGAAAGAGCAGATGAGCCCAGCATCTCACTGCAGTAGAGACCCCAGTGCAGCGTGGACTGCACCAGCACAAGGCAATGCCTTCTCTGTTTTGACAATAGCAATCCATTTTTAGAAAGAAGAAACTTTTTTTTTTTTGGTCAATTTCTTTTAGCAATCTGCCCAAATATTTGATTTGATGAGTAAGGGGTGGTGAAAGCTTTTGGGTCTTTTCCATGACATATTGTTTCCTATTTGACTTTTTAAATTAGCTTTGAGAATGAGATCAAGAAGAAGGGGGTCGCAACACTGGGAACAAACAGTCTTTCCCATTTCTCAGAAATGAATCCCCAGGTGTTGCTGAGGAATTCAAAGAGTATGTCTTCACACACTTGCTCAAGTTTGTCAACATACATCAGGTCAGGGTTGGTGAAAGTAGCCAGTCTAACAGGTGGTATGGACTTACAGGAAACTGACTTTTCAGGGGACTGAGAAGTCTGATGACTTTTTACCAAGCTGGTTTCACGATGCTGCCCAGATTTGGAGAAATCTAGTGCACCATCCCCAAAGCGTCCATGAATATAAGAAAGCACATTTAGAAAACCCAAAGTCCAGCAAGCCATAAAGGTTTCTAGTATTGCACAGTATCACTAACCTTTGGTATGTTAGTAGGAATTGTGAGTATTCAAGAGAAAGACAATGGATTCAGTATCCCTGGAAGTCTGGTACTTTTCAGTGTAGAGTAAAACCAGGGCTGAGTGTGTTGAGATACTCTCCCTGGAAAATATGATCCAAGAACACCAAGCTAAGTCATTGTTTTGCTCCTACCCATTTTCCTGAAATTAAATTCAGACAATTGTCCAGAGAGCATCAGCCATTTGGGAAAATCTGATAGGATGTGGAAGGCAGAACAATATTCTACCAATGGGGATCCTTCTCTCAGCCTCCAAGAGGAGCACAGCCCTGTTTTAAATTCCTGAACTCCAAGGTATAAAGTTTAAAAATCATGTGCCTATGTTTATGAAAGTCTGTTATGGAATCCATAAGAAACAAGGATACATGAGTATATACTTGTTCCTCTATTCATGTGGTGGATGAAAGAACTCACTCCTAGGACCGTTCTCAGATCCTTCTCCCTTTCAGGCTCCTGCCACTCACGAAGGCCTGTGGGAACACTGAGGAATCCTATTTTCCTTTCTCTAACTCTCCAGACACTCAGGACCAGTACCACCAATCCAGCACCACCAATCCAGCACCACCAATTGAATAATTAACATGCTTTAAAAGAAGTGACAAGATTGGTGTCACTTGGCTATGGTGTCATCTTGCTATTCCTATCAGTGAGCGATCTATGGACTGAGTAGGTAGCTGCTCAGTTTGTACTTCACTCACGTACTAACTCACCCTGTGGTCACTGTGTATATGCACCTCAGAACCACGAACAACGAGAAGAGCATAGATGAAGACCCAGCAGAAGCATAGTTAAAATGTGAAATGGGATGGAAAAACAACCTGACTGTGCTTTCATGTATCCCTTGAATAGCAAAGTTCTAAGTATGGTTGGAGGTTTCAGTAAACAATGTACAGGTCTAAGTGTTGGAGGTTTCAGTAAACAATGCACAGTTGTACATGGTTGTGCCTTGCTTCTGATGAATATGCTCCAGTTCTCTAGGAACACTGAGACCCTGAGATTTTTGTGTAGACAGCACCCAGTAGGTAAATGTGAACTACAGAATTGGCCAAGGGAGAAACTGAATGAAACACAGGATGCCTTGAAGCTCACACAGCCTAGAAGAGTTGTCCCACATTAAGGCAAGAGGGCCTAGTCTTTATGTCCCTCTCTCTGTCCATAATTCTCAGGTGTAGGTTACCCATCTCTCCCATAGACCTGCCAGCTCAAGTGAATCAGCTCCCTCTAACCAATAGGGATTCCTGGAGAACTTTCAGCTCTCTTGATTACTGGGAGAGTGAAGTCACTAGTCCTGAAGGGGTGAGAGGTTGGGGTTCTCTTCATTGAAAGTTCCTGACTTTGTTGCTATGGCTTTATAGAGGACTAGTTAGTATTTCTCACAAGATTCAAGTCAAGATCTTAAGTAAGTCAGAATAGGAGACAGGCAGGAACAGGAACCTGGGGAGATGACTTTAGTAATCAAGAGCACTAGTTGTTCTTACAGAGAATCCAAGTTTGGTTCCTAACCCCATATCCAGCTGCTCAAAACCTGCGTGCACATGGGTCCATATGCATTTACTCAGGAATACATGCATATATAAAAATAAATAAATCTGTTGGGCATGAGGGGCTGTCAGGTCACAGAGCCAGAGCTCTGAAGAGAGAAGACAGGGAAAGCCAAGTGACAGCCACTCCTCAGACCCAAGAATAGCAGCCTGTGGGACTGGATCAGCCTTCCTTTCATTTCCATTTGTCATAATTTGTTATATTAGTTACTTTTCTGTTGTGGTGCAGCACCAAGACGGCAACTCACAGTTCCAGAGGGGTTTAGCACAACAGGGAGGCATGGCAGCAGACCAGATGACTGGGGACAAAACCAAAAGCAGAGAGCTCTCCCGTCTTCCACCTCCAGTGACATACTTCCTTCAGTAAGAAGTAAGACTGTAGGTGTTCCTGTCTGTGCCTTTATTTAGTTTTAGTATACTGGTGGTTGGAGAGGTTGGAGGCCTTTCAACAAGCCAAGTGTGACCCATCAGTAATGGCTGCCTGGACAGGAATGTATTTAGATGGATTCTGAAGTCCAGAAAAGCTACTGTCTGACTGGGAGTTGGTAGGCTGCCCTGGATGTCTACCTGGGGAGGGATGAGACACCTGCCCTTGTTTACCATATACCTGGCACTGGACTAGAATCTTTACACAACGACCCACAGTTGACTGAGGAATTCTTTATTTTTAAAAACTATATCCAACATGTATTTTTAATCCAGTGTGGGAAATACCTTAATTTTTTTAATTATACAGGAATAAAGTGCTGAATGGAAGGTGAGAGTTAGTTGTCTAATTCCTGGATCCTAGGAAAGAGGTGGGGAATATATTAAATCTTGAAATAAGTGTGAATAGAGATGGAAGGAGAGTAATTTGTGGCTCACTATTGACAGTCTAGGGCTGCAGTAAGATTGTCCTTGGTCCTGGGGAAGCTGCTGCTATGGAGGTTGCCATAGGCAATGAAGTACAGCCTTCTCCCAGAGTCTCATTCATTTGGTAGCAGTGACGAAACATGAAAGTAAAGCTTGCTGGGAGTATTGTGAAATCAATATGGTTCCATGGAGCTGCTTCTTGGGCCTGAGGGTTTTTACTAGGCTTGCTTTCTTGTTGAGTCACAAAGAGACTGGACTTGAGAGTTCTGACCACTTCCTCAGGATTAATTGTGTTGTTTCTTTGCTCCTCAGTCTTTCCACACATGAAAGATAAACCTGTAATAGCTAAGGTGTGGAAGTAAATGCTTTTGCCCTTTAAAATATTTAAAATGTAAACCCTGGTGCATTATTATTATTATTTTAATAAAAGGAGGGGGTAACCCTTTAACAATCTCAGATTTACTATTATGAATAAGAAATTTTTATATGAAGGCATACATATATGTGCAATTCCTTTGATTAGACATTCTTTTTCAAACAGTATTAAGTTCAGAGCAACACAGAACCTTGTTATGTGAATCCACAAATGTCTGTTAAAGGATCACAAATATTTATTAAGGTATAAAATAGGGATAATACACTCAGGGGATACTAAACAAGTGAACAGCTTCAGTTTCCCTCCATTTTGCCCAGGGATCAAAAATCAAGAGAACCAGCAATCTGAGAGAAAGAGAGAGAGAGAGAGAGAGAAAGAGAGAGAGAGAGAGAGAGAGAGAGAGAGAGAGAGAGAGAGAGACCTCCTCTTCAGTTCTAAGAGGTCACATATTCAGGGAAAAAAAATCCTACTAGGCTAAATACCCCAAGGTCATTGGCAGAGCAAATTCCCACAACAGAACATGAACCACAAAGAAAGTGTGTATGTAACCAACCTTTCCCCTCTCCCCATGTAGAGCTTTCTGTACTAACATCCTATAGTGACACATTTGTTCAAATCAATTATTAAATCACTAAAATCCCAAATCCATTCAGTTTGAGTTTACACATGGAATAAAGTCTACGGTTTTGAGCAGTAATGACATATATCTGTCCTTATATGATAAATAACCTGTATAACAGCTTTCCTTGCACTATACCTCATGTTCTGATCATTCACACCTCCTTTGGTTTTAACATTTAAGAGCCGCTGATTATCCTTCTGCCTTCACAGTAGTGTAATTTTCCAAATGGTTGGATAATCCAGCATGTGGGCTTTTTGTATTGTCTGCATTGACTTAGTAGTGATTATTATGTCATTTCATAGCTTGATACTTAATTTCTTTTAATGCTTGAGTAATATTCAAGACTAGCTATGCTATAGTTTATTAACCTACAGTATAATTCATTTGCTGTTTATACATTTGTCAATTGTGTATAGTCACCATCAATATCTGTGTGCACGTTTTTTACATGAAAATATAGTTATATCACTTCCTCCTCTTGTTTCATCCATTCTACCATTACCATGTGTCCCTTAATTCCTTCTAAAATTCAAGGCCTCTTTCTGTTTGATTATTTTTTGTTACACACACACACACACACACACACACACACACACACACACATATCTGCATAGGTATACAAATACAGTAGACTGAGTCCATTTGGTATGGCTTATATGCTTATGATTTTAGGTCTGAATAACAATTACTGAAATTTTATTAGTTCTTAGAATGTTTTACAATGTGTTTTCATCACGTTCTCTTTTTTCCCATAAACTTTGTTCCAACAGATCCACCCTTTGTTCCTAACAATCTGACTTTATTTCTTAAAAATAAAAATCAAAAAATCAATAAAAGGAGGGGGAAAATCCAAAATGATTTTAGAGACTTGATTAAAGTAAATTGATAGGGCAGTTTTGAGTTCAATTTCATGATCTGTTTCCAGTTTCCAGTCCACATACTGAATGGTAACTTATGCATATGCAATTTATGTGATTTTAGTGCTGTTTTAAAAATTCTCTTTTAAGGGGCTTGAGTGATGGGCCAGTGGGTAAGAATGCTTGGTTTTTACAGTTAAGAACCTGCATTCGAATCCCAGGACCCACATAAGAAGCCTGCCATTGCTTCATTGTTCATTGGAACAATGTATGTTGGGGGCAGAAACAGGGTTAGTGTTAGGCTTGCTGGCTACCAGCCTAGCTTCAGTTATTGTGGGAGACCATGGAGAGGGATAGAGTAGGTCAACCAATGTCTCCTGGGGCCTCTTCACAGATGTATACATACACCACACACACCCATATGTGCACAGACACACAGAAAATAAAAGCAAGTCCTGTGTGTTAAGGCCTTGCTTCTTTTGAATGTAAGGTTGTAAACCCTGTATCCTTGGGGCTAGTTTGACCCACTGAGATTTTTGTTTTCTTATAGGAAGTATTAATTTTTACCTGTCTTTGTCATCCTGTAACCCAGAGTTACACCAAAATAAGAAGTTAGAAGATCCATCCAGTCAAGTTGAACTCCCCTCCCCACAGCCCCCATTTAGTGGTGCCTGTACCCACACCAAATGCCTGTTTACCCATCTAACAGCTAAATGCATTTGAGTCTCAATTTTCCCCCTCTGTGGCTCAGAGTTTCTCCTTTTGGCCTACATAAAAAATTCTTAATTGGAAATAAATTGTTATCAAATCTAATTCATATACAAAGAGACTAGTATTGTGAGCAAATATGTGGAGTACTGTTATCTTGAATTTTTCATTTAGTACGAATGGATCCTTTTAAGTTTGTTCAAAGGTGAATTAGAAAATGACCAGGACCAGGGCAGAACCAGTCTGCCCCTCCCTAACACAAGCATCACACAACCCAGAAACTCCTCTAATTAAAGGTCTAGCAAGCTCATAAGATTCCCAGAGCCAATTAAACAATGCTCACCCTTGTACTTCCCAGTAGATTGGGAAGCTGCTTGGCATTTGCTGTGATTGATAAGAAAAGTAGCAACGTATTTTTAAGCACATTTAGCATTGTTGTTATTCTATGGAGCACAAGCTTTCAACACAGCAGCCTTTTATCCTCTGTGCTTTTGCAGTGTGAGAACACCATGAAATCTCTGGCTCTGCAGCGGTCCTCATGGAGAGGGTTGGTAGCTGGAGAGTGACAGTGTAGGGAGAGAGCCTTCAGCTGTCATCTGAATAGCATTTCTCTCTGCCATTTTCCTTCTGCCCAAGGCTCCCACCATTCATATTAATGGCTTCCATGTTGCTGAGCATCAAGGTCTGCTCCCTTTGCACCTCTCATTTCTTGTCTCTTGGAGTTTCTTGTTGATTTATGAGGAATCATTGGACCAAATCAGAAAAGAATAAGCTAGTAGAAATTGGAGCTAGTCAGGAGACACTCTGCTGGGAAGAATTTATTTAATTTAAATACAAGAAGTCAAAGCCAAATTTGTATGGTAAGTTGTTTAATTCCAGGAATTTCCTAATTAGTGATTAATTTGTCCTACCTGTATGGAAATGACTTCGTGTTGATAAGAGAACTCCTTCCCCAGGGAAACATTTATATTCTAATTAGGAAGCTGTACATATTTAGTGCAGAAAATGTAAAATTACCACATTGTAATAATGCACAAAGAGGAAATGTAAACACTACTGTCATTAGCAGTAAGCAGTAGAGTAAGCAGAGTCCCAGGAAAGTATGTAAGTGCATATTTTAGGTGGCCAGGAAAATTTTGGGCATACTGTCCTGAGGCACACTGTGCCAGAATCACAAGCATGCTTGTGGTTTTATACCATGTCAGAATGAAACAGAGTAACTTAGGGTAGGTTATCACCTGCTTTGCGTCATCACGTGCTTGTTTGTGTATACTACTAAATCATAATTATTTCCATATTAAAACATTTTATTGAAATTTGTATGTTTATATAGAAATTTATTATTTGGCTATTTCATGATTTTTGGAAAGTTGAGTCTCCTAAATTGGTACAACAAATTTTGGCAAATTGGTGCATAAAGTTCTGCAAATAAGTTTTGTGGAAACCCATGGCTTTTCATTGGAAAAGATTCTTAGAATGATTGGTGAGTCAAAGGATATGTGAACTTCAAAGTGACCTCCACAGAGACTGTTCAGGACAGGGCCTCCTCCTATGTCACAGGGTGACGCCTCAACCACTAAAAGGACCTATTCCTGGACAATAGGATAATTAAAAGTAGAGTATGGCCCACTTTGGAAATGTTTGCAAGAGTGGAAATGGGGCCATCTCAGCCATCACTTGAATTAGAATTTGTTTTCTGTCATGTGTGGATAAACATACATGGCATAGTGAATAATTCTGCAAGAAAACAAAAGTAACCACTGGTGAGCATCTATTTACTATGAGAACTCTAGGGATCAGGAAAGTAAGTACTCCATAACAACAGCATAATGAGGTCACTGGAGTGCTGAAAGCATTAATTAATGAACTATTATAAAGTCCTCCTGAAGTTGAGAGCGAGAGTTCAGAGAGATAAATTACTTTACTCATGCTGACTAATGTTTGCCTGTGAGCTGTGGCTTGTTTAAAACAGAACTAAAGTTTTAGAAACACACATAATTCTCTGTTCTCCTGTTACAAATGATATGCGTCATGATTACTGAAGTCTTGATACTCTGTTGAAGGATGAGTCAGTTATTTTTCAGCATTTAACTTGTAAATCTAAAACTTTTGAGCATATTTGGAGAGATTGAGAAATCAGTACCATACTACTAGGTGTCCCAATTTGCACAAGAAGAGCCTTGGGAAGATGGGCCCTGGACCTGCCCATAGCTGAACCTTCATGCTCTCATTGAAAGAATCATGCTCTGCAACTAGATCAGATATGATAAGTGCTTTCTAGTGTTTGTCTAATGAAACTTGGATTTTTCCTTGATGATTTTCTAAGATTTTGGGCTGGGGCCTTTGTGTTGAGACTAAGTATCACAGGCTGGCTTCCGTCTCATAGAAACCTACTGGCTGTGTCTACTTCCTGAATATGGGAGGTGTGTACCAGCACTATTGGCCCTCAGTCATTAACTTCAGTAGTCATCAACTCTCTTGACATGGTTTTAATGTTGTCCGCCGGCCAGCCAGCATTTCTGATTCCTATAACCCTGCAGGAAGATTGCTGATTAAAAGGTCATGTAACTCTGGTTGAGGTTTCTTTCCCCTGATTTGTTTCAGGTGGGACTGATTTTATGGGTTTATTATTTTGGGAGTGAGTCAAAAACATTGGCTTGTGGCCATACACCACAATAGTGCATGGAGCTAGTTCAGTAGTTGAAAATATGAAGCTAGAGCTCATATTTTTAAGCAAAAGCCAACAGCTATCTTCTAGAACTTCATTCTCACATTCATGAACCCACTCTTTCATTCATTTCTTGACTTGTATCTCAATGGAGTATCTGACCTTGGGGAGGTAAGAAGGGGCTCCCAAACCCATGGAGCTCTAGGGTTCTAAGTTGGTGTGATTGGTGGGTGAATACTGTGGTGACGTGTGCCCATGGATGGATATGGCTAACCCTGTTTCATACTCCTTCCAAGCTTAATTTGTTTAAAACCTTCCCAGCTGCTTTAATTTGGTGCCTTACCTCTCAGGCTTGGCCAGCAGAGCGCACTTAATTAGAAATGTAGACTATTGGGTTTTAGAGCTAACTGGCTCAGCTGTTCTGATCACTGGTTGCTCTTCCAGAGGACCTGCAATCAATTCCCATTACCTATATGGTAGCCCACAACCATCTGTAATTCCAGCTCTAGGGGATCTGCTGTCCTGACCTTCCATGAGTACCAGATAAGCACATAGTTCACAAACATATATGTAGGCAAAATATCCATATGAATAAAATTAAAATTAAAATAATTGTAGCCTTTTGGTCCTATTCAGATCCTCTGGGTGACAGTTTACATTTTTTGGTTTGATTTGAGACAAGAGCTGACTTCTTAGACCAGACTAGCCTTCTTCTCTCTAAGAGATCCACCTACATCTCTCCTCACCCACTACACTGAGATTACAGGCAATGTACCACTCCTGGAAACAATTTATGCCTTTAAAAGATTTTAAGTATCTAAAATTTGCCATCTTGTCACAACTTTTTATATATGTAATGTGATAGGGAACATTACAAGTCTGTGTGCTTAGAAAACAGCAGAGAGTCCAGTCTTGACCAGGAAGGACTGGAATAATGAGGCAATAATAGAATGCTTCCTTTAGGATGTGTGTAGTGCTTGCCAGGTGCAGCTGCTGAGTAGTTTAAATATACGATATTATTCATTTGTCTCCACAACTTGCAAGGTAAGAACACACATCCCCATTTTGCAGATTAGAAAATAGAAGTTATTGGAGGTAGAGGGATATGTCCAGGCTTCACAGCAAGAATTTAAACCTTAGCTTGCTTGGTTCCAAAGCATTGTTCTTTCCGCTGTGCTAGCCACAGAGACTCCCAAATGTTGGAGCCGTTGTCAGTTCAGGCTTACTCTGAGTTTCCTTCCATCTGTCAGTTGCACAATGGAAATTTAGTGCATTAGCCCCAAACAGCTCTGAAACTGGAGTTAATTATCTTCCACTCTGATACAAATCACTAACTGTTGTCTGCTGGCTGGTAGGATGCAGTATAAGTAAATGGTCAAGTCCATTTATCTGCTAAATTGTAGTGCTAGTTATGAATTATTTTCATAAACATCTTCAGGTACACTTCATTTGGGGATCATTGGGGCCGACTTCTTGTTAGGTATTTGACTTAGATCTATTTCTTTACTATGTAATATGTTTTACTCAGAGAATACTTGTTGGTGAATTAAAAAAAAATCCTTCCTCATCTGAGAAAATGAAGTAAACAAACTTATCTCTATACTTTGTGGAGCATGTATACTTTTTCTTATTCCTACTACAGAGAGGGAGTAGAGCGCTTCCTCTCCCACACCCCATGAGAGAGAGCATCAGGAAACAAAGAGCTGGCCACAGACTGCTTTCCCAGAATCCTCTGTGGCTGCTGGGGCTGGAACTCACCAGGAAACCAGCTCTTTTGTAGCAGTCTTCTGACAGCCTACTTCCCTATAATTGGCAAAGCAGCAACAGAAATGGAGCTGCTAACCTGACTGGAATCCTATTCTCCCTTCTATGATTTGGCAGTTTCACTCCTGATTGGTTCTTATTTTTCACCTCATGTGCATACAGGCAATATATATCCTGCTAGTCAGATTCTTTGACCACTTGTCAAAGGAGGAGGACTGTTCCTGCCTGGGAGACCTGCTACTTGTGTATGTACAGTGTACAGTCTCACAGTATCTGCTCTTAAGATGCCAGAGACTCCTTTCCTCTATCTTCAAAGCTCATTCACAAAACTCTTTTTTCTCTACTATAAGGATTTCAGTTTGATTGGAGAAGTGAGAAATCATTTTTCAGTTTAAGCATCTCAGATTGGAGGTTAAGATGTGCCTTACAGGTATCATTAAAAGGCACTCCTAACAAAAACGTTCATGTTGCCGGGCAGTAGTAGTGCACACCTTTAATTCCAGTACTCAGGAGGCAGGGGCAGGTGGATCTCTGTGAGTCTGAAACCAACCTGGTCTACAGAGCAGATGTCAGGACAAGCAGAACTGTTATACAGAGAAACCCTGTCTCAGGGAGAGTGGAGAAAGGAAAGAAAAGAAAGGAAAATGTCCATGTTCATCTTTAAGACGTCATCTTTCTAATCTAGAAAATGGAAAAACAATGATTCATACAGGTATTTGTCCTTTCTCCCACTTTCCACAATGAACAAGTTTGAGCATTCGGGGAGAGAAAATACAAATACATTGAGGCACAGTGATTGTGAACCTACCCACTCCTGAGCTGTGCTTACAACAACTTCAAAGTTCCCCATGATTTGTGAGAAAGACATTTTTCCCTTTAATAAACAGCATAATTTACCTCAGTCTCAGTTTCTTTAATCTCTGGAACTGCCAACACATGCTCATCATAAATGTGTTTAATTTGTATTTTGACAACCTTGTTAGCCTCAAATGAAGTTATATCTCATTCCCTATAGTTATGAATTGCATATTAATTTTGTCCACACTGTATAATTATCTTATTCTTGTGAAGAAATACTATACTTTGTGAGCAAGGATTTGAAAAGTGAGTCCTATACCAAGGGCATATGCAGAATTATTATTCTTGTTATTATCATCTTCCTTTCCCAGGTATGTGACACTTTCTAAATTTTAGAAAAATGATAATATGGTATATGGGACTTTGATTTTAAAAAGTTGTTGTCTATTTTAAATCTTTCTTTAAAAGGCTTTATTTATTTTTATTTTATATGTGTGGATGGTTGTCCACACACACATACACACACACACACACACACACACACACACACACACACACACACACACACACAGGTTTACTACCTGTATACAGTGCCAAGGAGACCAGAAGAGGGTGTCAGATTCCATAGAACTGAAGGTGATTGTGAGCCACTGTGTGGGTGCTGCGAACCAAACCTAAGTCCTCTGCAGAAGCAGTCAGTGTTCTTAACACTGAGCCCTCTCTTTAGCCCTGTATCCTTCCGTCTAATTTGCTTTTGTAGACTGACTTCTGGCCTCCCTTTGACCTTCCAATCCACTGTCCCTGCAACATTTGTTGGCATTTATTAGAAATGGTTTGTATTTCACATGTTTTTGTGCTATAGGTGATAAAGGCATGAGATTCAGTCTTAAGTGGAAGAAACCTGGTTAGAGCTATTGATCTGTAGAATCTTAGGATTCTCATGGAACTTGCCTAGACCTCCTTTGCCATTACTTCCTCCCAGCTCCTGACACACTACAACCTTAGCATGTGCCGTTTCTTCTGACTCTATTCTCCCTTGTCTTCTACCAAATCCCTGCTTGTCCTTAATGACCAATTTCAAATCTCTTCTCCTATTAGAAGCTAACATCCTTCTCTTACCTGCTAGTATTTGTTGCCTCTTCTGAGCAATCTCACAATTTTGCAAGCAGGAATGATGCTTTCAGTATTCCATTTTGAGTATGTAGAATGAAGATGTGTAAACACAGTCCCCCGAGTCTTTTATCACCAGGATCTATGTCTTGCTCTGCTTTGTACGGAGCCCTAGTACATTGTAAATGTTCTCCCTGATTGCTCACGAAAGGCACTGACCTCAGTCAGTTCCCTCACAGGCAGGAATCTGAATCATGTACATTAAGGAGATTGAGCCAGATGATGTTAAAGCATCATGTGCCATTCTGTCTGGACAAGGACCTTGAAGAAGAAGACTTGAGTATGTGGTAAGCTACACTTGTCTGCAAAGCACAGGGGAAACATGCCAGGGAAGCAAGAAGCTTTTCTGCCATGCCCTTTTATCCCAGTGGGCAGAAGAAACATGTTTGCTTGTTCTAATGTGTTTATAAAATGTTAGCTTATTCTTTCTCTCAGTGCTGGCTGGTGTTTATGTCAGCTTGACACAGGCTACAATCTTTGAAAAGATAGAACCTCAACTTAGAAAATGGTCCCCAACAGACTGACCTATAAGGAAATCTGTAGGACACGTTCTATTTAGTGGTTGATGTGGGTGATGCCAGTGGTGAATAGTGCCAACTCTCAATCCCCTGTTCCCTAGGCAGGTGGTCCTGGGGTGTATAGCAAAACAGGCTAAGCACAGCATGAGGAGCAGGCCAGAAAGCAGCATCCTTCCATGGCCTGTGCTTCATGCAGGTCCTGCCTTCAGGTTACTGCCTGATGTCCCTGGAGCCTCCAGGTTCTGGCCTGATGTCCCTGGAGGATGGACTACAGCCTATAAAATGAAATAAACCCCTTCCTCCCTACACTGCTTTTCACCATGTTTTTATCATAACATAGAAACCTTAACAAAGACACCTAGTCTTGGGTTGTCTCTCCCTCTCTGTGGCTATTTTAAATTGGCCTGTTGAGTTTGATTAATTAACATTAAGGATTCATAAACTTGTCAAAAGGTTTTCAGGAAAGCTCTATATTCATTAGAAGATAAAGAGATTATTGGGTCCCTCAACACTGTGACTAGAAATGCTGGTTAGTTTCAGGTCTAGATCCACTCACTTATCCACCTTCTAGCCTACTCAGGAGTAGATGCTTCTCTAAAAGTCTGGGGAACCAGGCTTATGTTTGTATTAGGCAAACAGTGGACAATAAAATACAGTCTCTCTGACACTGATTTCACTCTCTTTTAGGGAAAGAGAAGACCACAAAGCTAATCTTCATCTTGACAAGACTTTATGAAAGAGTAAGGTACAGAGGTAGAATGCCTCAGCTGTATCCAGGGAAGCAAGGTTAGATTTCTCTGCAACTTGTCTAATCTCAGATCCAAAGAATGATCACTATAGAGCCACAGGAAGGGTTAGGAGGGGCCCCAGGAGGAAATGCATAGGCCAGGAATAATATGCACAGGGCCCAGGAGTCAGAGAATATGACCCTAGGGGTACTCACGAAGTATATCTGACAGTTGAATTCAAAGAGGAATAAAAGAATCAAGATTAAGTGAGATCCTGGGGCTGGAGATGCCTCAGAGGTTAAGAGCATTGACCGTTCTGCCAGAGGTCCTGAGTTCAATTCCCAGCAACCACACAGTGGCTCACAGTCATCTATAGTGACATCTGGTACCCTCTTCTGTATACTGTATACATAATAAATAAATATTAAAAAAAAAGATTAAGAGAGATCCCTAAGGCTATGGCCAGGTGCTGGAACTGTAGTGCAACCCCTACATAGGTGGCTCACAACTGCCTGAACTCCTGTTCTGGAGGAGTCTGATACCTCTGGTCTCCATGGGCATCCATATATGTACCAACTCACACACCGACAGAGAAGCACATTGCTAAAACTAATTTTTAAAAATTTAAAGACAAATATCTGGAGCCACCATCTAATCAAGTTCCTTTGTCCTTGTCCTCCGACATTGTACTTTGTCTTGTCATTTTTTAGGTTATGGTACAATTTGTAGCTGTGAATCATGTGCACATGTATGTATCCCAACATATGTCTGTTTAATTTTCTTCTCAGCTTAACTATAAACTCCATTAAGAAAAGAGTTCTGCCTGTTCTGTTCATCATAACAAACCAATCCTGATCTGACAGGTCACAAATGTTGACTGGACAAATTCATCACACATTTTTGATTCTTCATGTAAAAAAGTCTTATCTCTCGACTCAGTGAGTTTGCATGAGAGTCCACTACAAGTGTCACTACATTTTTATACATAGAGCAGTTATATTGTCCGATAGTCTCCTTAATACTTTTTCCTATCACAAAATCAATGCCTCCAAATTAATAAGCACTGAGAGAGAACAAAGAGAAAAAAAACATTTAATAGTGCAGCAATTCTGCTGTTTGTATTCTGGAGAGAGTTGAAGTAAGGCAGGAGTTTGGGGCACAGGGAAGAAGAGTACACTGGAGTAATCCAGAGGCTCAGTTGCTGAGGCTTGACTGCCAAGCATGGAAGCTTAGCGATGTGTGCAGATCTAGCTTTCTTAAGCACAGATATTAGCTGGGGAAAGGCATTGTCAGTGCCTCGCCATCTGGGATGGAAATAGGTAATGGAGGCCACAGAGGAGGTGGGGAGAGTTCAGATCTGCAAGGGGGCATCTAATCTTTTAGGCCCCTTTCCTGATCCTGTAAAGTAAACTTTCTAATCTCTCCCCTTACCAGGTTGTTATGAGGTACAGGGAGGGTAACTATCAAGCTGTGTAAGCGACATCAGATGTGCAAAACCAGAAACGGTTGGTATTGGAAGAAGAGAAAGCTGCTGGCTTTGTTAGAGGTGGAGTTTGTTTTGCTCAGCAGGAACTGCAATGTGGAACCAGACTGACTATGTTGGAATCCTATCTCTGCTGCTCTCTGTTTAAGTAATCTTGACTAAATGAGGTAACCTTTCTCAGGCTTCCTTACTTATAACCTGGGAATAATACTAATACCTCAGAGGCATTCTGAGGATTAAATAAATTACTATCATGCAGTAAAAGATCTGTACAGATAATTTCCTATGTTCCTTATTGTTACTGATAATTTATCACTTTGGAGTCATCCAGCTGAAACAGCTCACCTGGCAATAGAAACCACCAGCCCAGAACGTGGATGAGTGGTTTGTTTAAAAGACTATGGTAAGGCTGATTTTCCAGGATGGCACATGTATTGGCAAGGTTAAAAGTTAACAGTCCCATTCCATTCACTAAGGTTTAAAGGTCACTGTTACTATATATCCCAAAGTTCACTTCCAAGTCGGGTACTTCAACCTGATTGTGTGCATAGAATTCATTGGATGGCATCCTAGGGAACCCCTGCCTGATACCTACAGAAAAATACTTGAGAAAGCCTAGGATCCTGAGGTATGAGAGTAGAAGTGGTGAGAGAGGGAGGAGGAGAAGGAGGAGGAGGAGGAGGAGGAGGAGGAGGAG
>PVIH01026262.1:0-19084 GCA_004025045.1 Sigmodon hispidus | reverse complement strand
CACACAGTGCCCAGGTCAGCTTCCTACACACACACACACACACACACACACACAGTGCCCAGGTCAGCTTCCCTCATGCTACACTTAGGCAATTTGATTTTTTTTTAGTCCAAATACAGAGCCTAATTTACCTCGCTACACATATTTTTAGTTTAATTTTTTTTACACATTCAAGTGCTTTTTGGATAATTATTTTGTGACCAGTCTTTCCAAATTGATTAAGTAAAGTAAAGGTGCTAGCTGGTTTTTGTCAACTTCACGTAAACAAGAATAATCTGGACAGAGGAGGCGCCATTTCAGGAATTGCCTCCATTAAATCTATGAGGTCATCTATGGTGGCATGCTATTTACTAATTGTTGATGTGGGAGGCCCAGCCCACTGTGAGTGCTGCCAACCCTGGATAGGTGGTCCTGGGGCATATAAGAGGGCAGACTGGCCAAGTCATGGGGAGCAAGCCATAAGCAACACCCTCCATAGTCTCTGCCTCGGTTCCAGCCTCAGGGTCCCGTTAGAGTTCCTGTCCTGGCTGTCTTTGATGACGGATTGGAAGGAGAAATAAACACTTTCCTGCCCAATCTAATTTTAGTCCTGGTCCTGGACTAGAACAGAAATTGTATTTAGTAAGTACAGGTTCCACACACCACCTTTTCCAAGGTGTCTGAGCTCTGACGAGATGACCGACTGGGAAAGAGATTTATTTAGTTCAGTGATGAAGCACTTGCCTACACTTGCCTGAAGCACAGTCAGAGAACTGAGGGAAAAGATGCCTGAAATGTTGTCAACAAGGTCCTCTTGCGGATGTTTGGTCACTGTCCTATGGTATTTTTTTTTTTTAAACTTTATTTATTTATTTATTTATTTGCCTTGGTGTTTTGCCTGGAACTGGAACTACAGACAGTTGTTAGCTGCCATGTGGGTGCTGGGAATCAAACCCGGGTCCTCTGGAAGAGCAGACGGTACTCTTAACCGCTGAGCCATCTCTCCAGCCCTGTCCTATGGTATTATAGTGAAGGCTGTGGAGCCTTTGGAAGGTGGGGCCTCGCTGATGGAAAAAGGTCACCAGGGATGAGCCTTTGAGGAGTATAGCAGACGCTTTTCCTGTCCAACTTCCTTAGCTTCCTGTCTGTGCCATGTGAACAGCAGCTGTAAGGACCTGGATTCATTCTGGGGGCAGGGCTCAGGTCTATGAGTGAACTTCCGCAGCAGCCAATGGATTCCAAAGTTGGATGCGCACCAGAAAACTCCAATGGCTGCTGCACCTTATCCCTTTGCCCAATTCTGGAATATCAAGGTGTGTCACATCTTTTTCTTTAAAAACCCCCACCTGTGGGGCAACTGTCTCTTACCCCCTTCTGCTGTGCAGAGCTAGGTGATCGGCCTGGGTTCTCATTCTCTGTAGGTAGCAATAAAATCCCACTCATAGCAACGTGTCCAGCCTCCCTGGTGGAAATTCTTACATGCCGGCATACCACAGTGACCTCAGGTTGCTGCTGCCGTAGACAGAGTTCCACCATCACCATCCCTTCCCACCACAATGCACGGAGACCCCATAGAAACTGTGAGCCCCAGATAACCCTTCAATGACTTCTGTCTGGCTTTCTACCTCAGAAAGTGACACAGAAGTTACTGGGCCAAGGCTGTTTACCTAACACATGAGCTCTCAGCCTTCCCAACACTGCGGCCCGTTAATACAGTTCTCCATGTTGTGGTGACCACTCAATCATAACATTACTTTTGTTGCTACTTCATAACTGTAATTTTGCTACTGTTATGAATCGTACTGGAGACAGAGCTTGCCAAAGGAGTTTTGACTCAAAGGTTGAAAATAACTTTGCCTCTATAATACATAATTTAAAAAAGGAACTGTCAGTAACAGAGACCTGGACAAGAATGTGAAAGTCCTGGGAGGCTGTCTTTGAGTCTCCTTTTCTTCACAGTCTGTGGTCAGACTCCATCTAGAGAACACCGACCATCATCACCTGGATAGAGAAGGCCAAGGACAGAAATACTCAGACTGCACTACCAGGGCCTAGGGCAACTCTCCCCAGATCCCGAGACCCTTGCTCATTGGTGTCTTCTGTCCTGGAAGGAGACAGGCTGCCCTGCAGGCTTCGTCATGCCGACTCTAGAAACAAATCAGAACACTCATAAAACTGGCTCCTGTCTTACATTTTGGGTGAAATGGGAAAGACTAGGCATGGGGGGTTCCATTCATTGGTCCCCACCCTCAAAGGCCATCCTAGATCGAATTAGCCACTAAGCCTTCAGGATTGCTGTCTTGTGTGACTCACCTTCCTGGGAAGACACAACACACACATCTATACTTGACAAAAACAAGAGATCACGACTGACCAGATAAGTAACAAGTACACTACTGACCAACTTGGTGAACCGGAGTTTTGGTTGGGATCACTCACAAGAAGCAAGCGTGACCCAAAGCGGCAGGATCACCAGAGCACCCACCCCATACCCAGGAAACTCAAAGAGCTGCAACTCCGGCACTTTCTGCACAGCCCTACACAGCTCCACCCTCTCTCTACTGCTGGGCTGTTCAGTGTCTGCTCCCCACAGCTGTTTACTCCTTTTTCAAACATCTGGGAAGGAGCCGTGAGATCTTCCAAGTTTCTGTTCTCTTATACATGTAATCTTGTGTTTACCTTCGGAGACCTATGGCCCCTCCCTCCCTGCCCTCCCCGTCCTGGGGGATGCTTCAACTTGGAGGAAGGTACTATACAACAGAGTTGGGGACAAAGAGAGGGATGCATGCTGGGGGCCTCACAAGAGTGCTTGGGGCCCAGGCTGAGGTTGTGAAAGGGGGAAAGTGGGGTCCCTGAGGAGCTGGGGGTGTGGGCTCCTTCATACGTCTGCTACAGGGAGGATCTCCTTTCCCACAGGATCAGTGGACACCGAAGTTGTTGTCCAAAGTGAAAACAAAGGAGAGAAAAAATGGAATTACCAAGAAAAGGAAAGAGTTTATTTCCTTACAGATTTTGTTTGTCTGTAGATGTGTGTGTATGTGTGTATATATGTGTGTGTGTGTGTGTGTGCGCGCACGCGCGTGCGTGTTGTAAATGAGAATTTCTGGAAGGAAGCTTATCTTCAGAGATGGTTACCACTGCAGTGATGTGGAGAGGTTGGAATGTTGCAGGTCCAGAGACTATTTATCTTGTCTTGGGAGCAGCTTTAGTCTCCTAAATAGCCTCTCCTTGCCTCCCTCTGTGTCACAACCAATATCCTGTGACTAATGGATTAAAGGAAAACTTTTGGAATCTATTAGTGTATCAGACTACTAGTTCACCAACCCAAAGCTCAGTATACCATCAGATGGCATGTATGACCTGTAGAAAAGCTATGTCTGTCCTGCTGTAACAACCTCCCTGAGGTACCCACCAATAGATTTTTTAAAACTTTTTTATTTAATTATTTGACTTGGTGTTTGCCTGGAACTGGGAACTGGAACTACAGACAGTTGTGAGTGAAAGATCCTCAGGGACCCCAGCCCCAAGAACTCACGCACAAGTCCCAGGCTGTAATAACACCAGGTAATTTTAATACACAGGTACCTGTGGGCGATCAGCAGCTTCCGCTAACTGAGCGCACCCACTAAGAACACTCTCTCTTTTTATTCAGTCAGTCTTATCAGATTAATCATAATACATATATCTTAGCTACTTTTAACTACATATAAAGTTCCTGCTAATGGGTGATGTGATAAGGTTCAACTTTGGGGCAAGGTTGTAAAGTTTTTGATCCTAGAGTGTTGTGAACATCTGGTTTGTGTTAAGATTAGACATTCCCGGTCTCTTCACCCTCCCATGGCCTTCTTTATCTTTTTAAGAAACCTTGACTGATATACCGAGGCTTTGCCCGCAGGATGACTCCTTGCTAATTGGCTAAATAATTCCTGACTGTCGGCTCTCTGATATACTGAGGTTTTGCCCACGGGATGACTCTCAGCTAATTGGCCTTGTGGAAATTTTGAGGTTAGGGTCTTTCAGTGAGCTGCCATGTGGGTGCTGGGAATCGAATCCTGGTCCTCTGGAAGAGCAGTCAGTGCTCTTAACCACTGAGCCATCTCTCCAGACCCACCCACCAATAGATCTTAAAACTGCCTTGATTTATGACTTTCTGCTGCTATAGAACTTCATGAAATAGCTTCCACATGGACAAACAGAACCCACGGTGACCCAGTTGCATGCTGCCCAGGCTATAGTCACTCAAATTTCACACTCAGCCAGTGGTTCTCAGTCAGCCTTCATAACACTGCCACGCTTTAACACAGTTCCTCATGTTGGGGCAATAATAATAAAGTTATTAATGTTTCCACTTCATAATTGTAATTCTGCTACTGTTATGAATCATCATGTAAATATCTGTTTTCTGATGGTCTTAGGCAACCCCTGTGAAAGGGTCATTTCATCCAAAGGGATCAAACTCACAGGTTGAAAACTACTATTTTAGGATATACCCTCTTACTCTATTTGAGGTAAGAGTTGTGTTTTTTGTTTTTTGCACTGACAAGGTTGTAGGTTATGTGTGTGTGTGTGTGTGTGTGTGTGTGTGTGTGTGTCTGTGTGTGTTTGTGGTGCATGCACATCAGTGTGTAAGTACACAGACCTACATGTGGATACCACAGCAAGATGTCACATTTTTGTGGTCCATGTTGTTGTCTTGAGATAGAGAGGGTCTCTTAATGAGCAGTGATTCTCATTCTGGAGGTAGAAGCTCATTTGCTGGGGTAGACTGACTGCCTGAGCAGCTGGCTCTATGGATTCCAACTCTGGTCCTCGTCCTTCAAAGCAAGCATTCTTAGCCACTAAACTATCTCTCCAGACCCCGGGATTTTCTATGGCTCTTCACACCAAATTCCAGACTCAGACTAACAAAAGTATCTCTTTTTCCTTGATTCTTCTCTTTATTTTCTTTTTAAACTAGCAGGTATTTTGCTTTGCTTTTAATTTGTCTTTGGTATTGCATTCTTTTTTTTTTTTTTTAAAAAAAAAAAAAAAAAAACTTTATTTATTTATTTGCCTTGGTGTTTTGCCTGGAACTGGAACTACAGACAGTTGTTAGCTGCCATGTGGGTGCTGGGAATCGAACCCAGGTCCTCTGGAAGAGCAGACGGTGCTCTTAACCTCTGAGCCATCTCTCCAGCCCCTGGTATTGCATTCTTTATGGTTTAAAACTCAGGTTTAAAAAGAAATGCCTTCTAGATGTTCTCCTTCTTCAGCCCTGCCCACAGCTCCTCCCACAGAAGCAGCCGTGTGACCAGGCCGTGCACAGGTGGGCAACACGTACACACTCCACACACACTTGTTTTCTTCTTTCCTTATAGTCAAATGGCCACATAATTCCAGCCAGACAGCAGACAGCATTTTGTCTCACCTTTTCTAGAATTTTCGGAATTGAAACCCAAAGGGACAGAACACTTTGTGTGTGTGTGTGTGTGTGTGTGTGTGTGTGTGTGTGTGTGTGTGAAAGCATAGAAGCCAGTCTTCAAGGACTAAGAAAAGTAATGGACAATACGATGGGCAAAAGTGTAACTGTGTGTGTTAACACAGTCGCTAAGGAAAGAATAGATGGGACCCATGGAAGGGAGTATTGGCTCCTTCTCTAGCTAAAGTCTTTGATTCAAGAAGAAAGATGTGAACTTAGCTGTCACATAAACACCAGAGAAGAGCCAGCCTTTCTGTCTAAAATATTATACAAGCTGGAGGATTCAGAAAGCTATTAGAAGACCTTAGGAAGGAAGCCTTCAAAAGTATTAACACTAACAAAACTTAGATAAAGGTTATTTCATTTTCTTTTTTGCGCTATCAGATTGATGTGGAAACTGAAGCAAGAATGTTCAGGCTGAACCAGATAGAAAGCAGTGGATGGTGAGGGCCCCTCCCTCCCAAGACAAAGGGAGCACAGTGGGGTCCTGCTGACCTGAACTGGTGCCCAGAACGATTGGCTTTAGCAACGACTGTCTTACATTTGAATATAGACTATTCTTTGCTTTGCCAGAAACTGAGAATGGAATTTTTATGTTGCTTATAAAGCAAACAGCTTGGGCTCCCAGAAGGGTAATTATAGGCCAGAGACCCAAAACAAAAGTCCAAGTATTTCTTGGGAATAATGAAGGTAGATTTCCCTCCTATAAACACATGCCCTCATCAAAATGGCTCAGTGGCATAAGAAAATCTATTACATTTTGGACCTGACAAGGCTTTAACCAAAAATAGCATCACCCAGCTGGACAATATTGGCCAAACTCTAGTTAGCATATAATGAAAACACGGAGCCAGATATTGGGGAAAAGCTGGAATATCAGAAACAAACCACAGCCACCCAGCCAACTCCTCAGGCCTGTCTCCAGGAATCCTCCAACCGAATGTCTCTGTCCTCGGCCAAAAGGGAAGGGAAAGTCTCTGGGAAAGCTGAAAGGCCTCCTCTCCTGCTCCGCCCCGCTCCCTTAACTTCCTCTTTCTACATTTCTAAAGCTACGGTTAAAGGTGTGGGTCACCCTCCCTGACCTGGTTTGGTTCTGTGGTTGACTCTCATATTCCAGATTAATTTTATTAAATGTATATCACCACAGGGCATGGTAGTGCATGCCTTAAATTTCAGCACTCAGGCAGAGACAAGTGGATCTCTCTATATTCCAGGCCATCCAAGGCTGGATGGATAGATAGATAGATAGACAGATAGATAAATAGATAGATAGGTAGGTAAATAGGTAGGTAGATAGATAGATAGATAGATAGATAGATAGATAGATAGATAGGTAGATAGGTAGATAGATAGATAGATAGACAGACAGACAGACAGACAGACAGACAGACAGATAGATAGATAGATAGATAGATAGATAAGTAGCTAGGTAGACAGATAGATTGATAGATAGATAGATAAGTAGATAGATAGATAGATAGGTAGATAGATTGATAGATAGATAGATAGATAGATTGATTGATTGATAGATAGATAGATAAGTAGATAGATAGATAGATAGATAGATTGATAGATAGATAGATAGATAGACAGACAGACAGACAGACAGACAGACAGACAGATAGATAGATAGATAGATAGGTATCATCCAGCATGAGAGTCTGCTCATCCCAGTCATCCCAGCTGACCCCTGAGTGGGTTTGTCAGTTTCCATGGATCGAAGCCACACTGGAAGAAGGAAGACTTGTCCATTTCATCACACACAAGATCAAGTGTTAGAGGCTCAGAAAATGACCTAAAAGGAAGACACCTTGTGAGCAGCATCGGTGACATTAAAACAGTGATATCATGTCACTGCTCCCCAGCTTATCTTGAAGGTGAGTTTGTACGGATGGTGGAGTTCCAGGGGAGTCCCTTTGAGACACCATCGTTACTGAAGAGGCAAATCCCGCAGACTTGTTTGCAGAGTAGTGCAGCCTTCCAGGCTTGGGAGCTGTGACTGGAAGCAAACCCAACAAGATTTAAGACTGTTTTTCAAATTAGTTTCTTCTCCTGCTGACTTTTGGGTTCTGTTTTGTTTTGTTTTCAAGGCAAGGTTTTTCTGTGTAGCCCTGGCCATCCTGGAACTTGCCCGGTAGACCAGGCTGGCCTCAAACTCACAGATCCATCTGCCTCTGCCTTCCTGAGTGCTAGGATTAAAGGCATGCGCAGTCACCACCCCACTTCCTGCTGACTTTTATTGGTATTTAAGAATATTGCCAGGCTGGAGAGATGGCTCAAAGGTTAAGAGCACTGGCTGCTCTTCCAGAGGACCTGAGTTCAATTCCCAGCAACCACATGGTCACTCACAACAGTCTATAATAAGATCTCCTGTCCACTTCTGACCTGCAGGGATAATTGCAGACAGAACACTGTATACATAATAAATAAATAAATATTAAAAATATTTTTTTTAAAAAAAAGAATATTGCCTAGAAACAAAATGAAAAACAGCCTGCAGATGGATCAGATGATCCTCTGCTTCTCTCTCCTTTGAGATTTGTTTTCTGAGTTTTTTTCCCATGGTTATGTGGTAGATGATTAATCAAGAGCAAAGCTAGAAACTGGAAATGTTATCTTGTACGTGGAGACACATTTCCCTTCCTGTGTGTGTGGTAGAATATCATCCTAGCTTTAAGCTGGTTCCAGTTCCAACTGACTGTTCTCAGTGACATCTTCCTGGACACCAGAAGACCAACCTAGAAAAAGAATCTAAAGTACAAAGGTTGGTTTTAGGTCAAAAGGACCCTAAGAAGATCTTTCGCATCTCAGTAGGGAGTGGCCAGCCTCTCTTTCCTGCCCCTCTGCTTCCGAGCACTGAACCAGCTTCCCTGAGAGGTGAGCTGTGCGTGAACGCCTGAATTCTTCCAGGAAAATTGTTTCTTCATCTTTTAACCAATTCTGCCAGCTAGTCAGGACAAGCAGCCCTTTGGAAGGGAGCCCAGTTCCAGCCCTTCCTCTTTGACATCAGGAAATTCCTTTAGAGGGACTGGAGTCTGTGCTTGGGTGCATCTCCCTTCTCCCAGGTGGAGGCTCCCTCCTCCCCAGACGTGGAACCACTCAGTGGGTCCCTGTTCCGGTGCTCTGAAAGGGGGGTGACTGAGGTCCCCCAGTCCTCAGAACGGCTGTCATTCCAATTCCAGTTTCTCTGCCTCCGCTTTAAGGCACAGCAGCTCCCACGGGAGAACTTTCTCTTTTGGCCTCATTAGTAAAAGGAGTCATGCTTTTCCAGCGCCCCTGGGCTCTTGGCCTGAGAGCCGTGTAAGCACTGGGCGTGGTGGCCAGCGCCTTCACCCACAGACAGGGCGATCTGGCCCCTCCGTGGGTCCCGACTCTCGTGGGTCCCGACAGGCACGGTCTACCCTAATCTCACTCTGCCCCGGCTTCTTATTTTTGAAAGTTTTTTTTTTAAACTTTATTTATTTGCCTTGGTGTTTGCCTGGAACTGGAACTACAGACAGTTGTTAGCTGCCATGTGGGTGCTGGGAATCGAACCCGGGTCCTCTGGAAGAGCAGACGGTGCTCTTAACCGCTGAGCCATCTCTCCAGCCCCTTTTTGAAAGTTTTTATTCCCTAGTCTGTTTTCAGGGTTTTCTTGCTTGTTCTCCTTGTTTCTGCTTTGTCCTTTTGGAGTTTCTACATCCTGCTTCAGAAAATAAAACACTATAAAGTCAAATCAATTTTGAAAATATGTATTTAAAGCTGTTCACTTTTCTGTCTCTTTCCCTTTTTATCACTTTTCTCTTAAACTCTAACATAGATTCCAACATCATCCTTTCGATTTTGCTAATGCCTTCAGCTACAAATATTTGGTATAATTTAATTATGAACTTCTAAAGGGTAGAAATAGCAGGGCTGTGGCGGGAACAGAGGCCAGACTGCGTGGCTTGTTTTCAGCCCCAGAGTACAGAGTCTGACCTTGGGCAGGGCCCTTCTCTCTGGATCTCAACTTCCTTGTTTATAAATGAAGGGGTTGGGCCAGGTCACCTCTAAAATCCCTCCAGCTCGGAAATTCATTGACTCTCTGACCCATTGTGATGCTTAATAAATAACGGGCACACTTTCAGACAGCGGCACTCAGAAAGGGGATGCTTTAGCCGCTTCAGTCAACAAATATGTACTTAGTGTTCACCCACAAGAGTTGCCATGAGGGACAAAATCAGACTCCCAAGGGAGACTTGGGCAGAACTGTCCTTGCTGATGCTACAATCAAAATTTCCCAGGATCATTGGAGGTCAAAATGGTGCCGGCCATCCTCAGCAGCAGAAAGGGTGGCAGGCACCCTAACCCTAACCCTTTTACCAAAGGAGACCATGGAAGAGGGGGAGGAGGGGGTGGGGGGATCTTATTTGTTTTTGCTTGTTTGTCTGTTTTTACAAGTTAAGGAAGCCAGTGTTTGATTTTCACACTCTACAAATCAAGAGTAATCAGTTTAAGGATGTGAATGAGGCTAAGCACAAGGCTTTAATACCAGTACCTGGGAGGCAGAAGATAGCTCTATGGGTCCTAGGCCATCCTGGTCTACATAGTTGGTACCAGGCTAGCCAGGTCTACACAGTAAGACCTTGACTAATACTACTAATGATACTAATAATAATCTGGACAAGATACTAGGGTATAGCCAGTCACAGTCTACGTAGCATGTATAAAACTCCTGGGGTCAACCTGTGGTTCCCTCCCCCAAATACAATTATTGTGTGTAAATTTATCACAAATAGTACTGTTGAGCTTATAGTATTTTCTTCTTAAAAATAATCATTGGCAAGCTGGGTGTGGTAGCACTTGGAAGGCAGAGGCAGACAGATCACTCCAAGTTTGAGGTCAGCTTAGTCTACAGAGCAAGTTCCAGGATAGCTAAGGCAACATAAATAAACAGAAATAATTAATCATCGATGTAGGGTGTATAGCTCAGCAAAAAAGCCTTTGCTCAGTAGGGTTTGTCCCTCAGCACCACAGATTCAGTCAGGGGGCACACACCTGTAACCCTAGCACTTGGGATGTGGAGGAAGGAGGTTCAGAAGTTCAAGGTCATTCTCAGCCACATAACAATTTTGAGTGCAGCCTGGGTTACATGAGACTCTGTCTCAATAATAATCATAATAGATAAAACTAACTACTTGTCTTATCAATTACTATGCAGGTTTTCTGACTAATTTGTGTTCTGAATTGTTTGCACTTTCTCATGCAAATAGAGTTCCAAGCAGCTGCTGGCACCTTTTAGAATTTGCCAGTTTATAAGGCCTAAATGTTTGGTTTTCCTTGGGTTGCAGACAGACCAAGGCTGACACCTGAGTGTTCTTCACATGCTGGGAGCTAATATCTGGCCTTACTGAGAACCAGACTTTCTCTATTCTGCAATTGTTACTACATTTTCTTCAGCAGCAGCCAAGGATGCCTAGTCATTCCAACTTACGCAGGACACCATGATTTATGCACCTGCTTACAAATCTAAAAGGCTTGTGATACTCTGGTTCCTTTCTGCTTCTGAATTAGTGTGCTGATCTGCTTCCTACCCGAGGGACACAGACATAAGTCATCACAAATAACACTGTAGGGCAGGATCAGCTAGTACTGGGTCTCTCAGGTAGTGGGTTCAGTGCTCCAGGTTTCACCCCTAGCACAGTGAATAAGCAAGTAAATACATAAATAGCTTTTAGCAGGGTCACTCATGGGAGCTGGCCAGCAAAGGGCACAGATTCTTTTAACTCAAGTCTTGGAAAGGTTAAAGAAACAGGCCAGAGTCTCTTCCACATTTTGAGCTTGTGAGTCTTTGATTTCTTTTGCTAAAAACAATCCAAAATAAGGGGACCATTTTAAGAGATAATTTTTAAAGGCCTACTTGTAACAAGGAAAACTTTTCATGTATACACATACAAAAATTCAGTGTAATATAGAGGTTCAGTGATTGCAGAAATCATTCAGAGACTAATTCTCAACACACAACTCCGGGCATGGCTTGTTCTGGAAAGTGAAAGCTGTATGAAAACATTTTTCCTTATATCCCATCAGATGTCACTGTGACTCTGCCAATGTCACCTATAGATAAAGGTCAAGTATTTATCCTAAATGTGTCCCTCTCTTCCATGGCTTGGAAGCCTACAGGACCACTCACAGACAGCATCTGCCTCTGCCAATGTGATCCTTAAAACCAGGACAGCAAGTAGAGCAAGGTCACCTTGGGAGGCTGAGGCAGGGGGATTACTTAAGCTAAAGCATTCAAGCCTGATGAACAGATGTCATCTAATGTGAAAGATGTTCCCTCATTCATAGTTTCTTAGATTACCTCTGTATTAGGAAGTTTTTATAAAAATAACAAGTAACCTGAGAAACAAGTTAAGAAAAATACTGTTTATTTGCCCCATTAGTCTCAAGAATTTCTGACCATTGCAGGGCAAAAATATCAAGACTGAGAGTGTGTGTTTGAGAAACTTGTTTGCCTCATGACAGCCTGATAACCAGGAGTTGGGAAGGCAGACAGACAGAGACACATGGTGCCCCTTTCTTCCTAGATCCATTCAGCCCATTGGAAGGTACCCCTCACACCCCAGTCTACTGATGGTGCCATCCACATTCAGAACATGTCTTCTCCCATATTCCAGTCATCTCTGAAAACACATTCACAGCCCCTGAAATGTGCTTCAAGAATCAACTAGATGTCTCAGCTCAGCCAAGCTGACATCACAGCTTTTCTTTCTAGAAAATTCCAAGGACCACACCTTCTCTACCAACTTACTTAGGTTTTCAAGGGCATTGGTTCTTACTTGGAATTCTATTAATTTGAAGACATTTGCTATGATGTGATTAGCTTTCTGTAATTCTTGTCTCCTGGGATCTCTTGGCACTTTGGAGCACGCCTGCATCTATGAAGAGCATATACCAGATGGTGGAGGAAGAAGCTTGGACCATGAAAGCATCTCTATGCTAGTAACCCTCAACCAACCATTTATCCTTAAGACAACCACAGGCAACAGTCAATGTCTTTTGATCTTTCCCCTCCACACACAATACCTACAATTTCCAATAGCTTCTACTCTAGGAAACAAGCTGTCCAAAACCTCAGTGGATGTTGGTAGTATGCAAACCATGAACCCCAAGGACTGGGGGCTATAGCTCAGTGGTAGAATACTTACCTCTCATAATCAGTCACTATTTCCACAAACAAAGCCATGAAGCCTCTGTCCACCCAGCCCCAAAAAGTCTTCAAAGACAGGACTCCAGATACCAGTGCTAGAGCAGACCCCTTTCCTAAGCATGCTCTAATTGTAAGAGAGACTTCCCTCAGAACATGTCTGTGGAGAAACACCATGCTGATCTTAGTAATAAAAATGGCATGTTGCGGAGCTGGAGAGATGGTTCAGTGGTTAAGAGCACTGACTGTTCTTCCAGAAGACTTGAGTTCAATTCCCAGCACCCACATGGCAGCTCATGACTGTCCAGTTCCAGGGGACACCCACACACAGACATACATGCAAGCAAAACACCAATGCACATAAAATGAAAATAAATGCTTTTTTTAAAAAAAATGCTATGTTGTATGCCAGGTGGTGGTGGCACTCACCTTTAATCCCAGCACTGGGGAGGCAGAGGCAGGTAGATCTTGGAATTTGAAGCCATCCTGGTCTACATAGTTCCAGGACAGCTAGGGCTACAAAGAGAAATTCTGTTAAAACAAACAAACAACAAAAAAACTATAAAATAAATGCTTCCTTCCAGGGTTCACTCTGGATTGTTGACTATAAGCATTTGGAAAAAGAGATTTGCTTTCACAGCTTCAAGTATTTGATTTCTTGAAGTCAATGACAAGATGCTTTTTGCAAAGATGACATTTAAAAAGTAATATAAAGGCAACAAGCAACAGGATCTCTGGTCAGATTCATAGGAGAGACCCGGAAATAGCTGTAATATGTCTGTATTAATCTTATAACCACATTACAGCTTTTCTAATTTGTTGAAATCATAGCTGAAATGTTTTATTTAAATAAATATTTAAATAAATATCTTATTTTAAATTATTTATATTTATTTTTTAAATATATCAACACAAAATAAATTTTTAAATTGAGGGACATTATCAGAGGAAAATAGAGAAAGCCAGTCTAAACATTACCCCATTGCATCTCAGTCCTTTCTAGGTCCTGCAGTGCCCCCTGTGAGACACCCCTGTGTGAGGAGACCAGGTGTGCGGAGGAGAGTCCAGACAAATGTCAGACTCAAGGTGAAGTTCCAACTCTACTCTGCCTGCCAGTGACCCAGGGTTAAAATTCACTTTATAATCTATGTCTTCGTTTATTCCTGGAGTGTTTGTGGGAATTAAAGAAAGAAAACACTGCTTCACCTGGAATAAAGTCACAGCTGACATAGTAGGTGGCCCTTAGCTGCGCAGGGTACTGTCTTCAGCACCTGAGAGAAGGCAAGTGTGCAGGGGTGAGGGGCCCTGGGCATCAGGAGGAGACAGCATTCAGGGCTTGTCACTGCATGCCCACAGTCACCTCAGTCCCTCAGTCTGCCTGTCACTGGCCACCCAGTCACGCTACAATCATTTATTGCCTTTTTACCTTTTCTAGGGGTCAAAGAATGGTGCTCTTGGTACCACTGTACAGAGATCGACAAGGATCTTTGGCCCTTTTAATCAAGTCATTGAACAAACTCAGGTTATCACACAGTGCTCTTCCGAAAGAGTCCCAGGCCTTGGCTTCCAGCTCTGTGCTCTTCAGGAGTATTTGTGTGTGAAAATGAACAAACTCCAGACACTTCTGTCACATAAAAGGTTTATCTGAAAAATTGTGGTGATGCACAGCTGTAATCGTAGCATTCCAGAGGCTGGACCAAGAGGATCCTGTCCCAAACAAACAGGAGTGGTAACATAGTCCACTGTTCAGGGGGCCCTCTGGGTTCAGTCCTCAGCACAACAAAAAAGAAGAAAAAGCCTAGTTTGGTGGCTCACACCTGCACATACACCCTCTTCTCAGGAGAGTGAGACAGACACCGGGAGATCAAGGGTCTGTGGAGATGAATGGGCACAGATGCTACTGGCAGACCTAAGTCTTGACTTCCAGAGCAGTTATCCACTAGGATTCCCCTGCTTGGCTTCCGTACTGTGCCCTCCCTGTTCTGGGTCTTCCATCCTGCGGTCCTGTCAGGCCTCGCTTTCCTGGCCTCACTCAAGTGTTTTAATTAACCAGTCCGTTCTGGTCCTGTCTTTCTCCGGTTGCTTCCTTGTACCTTCCCATTGCTTCCTGCTGTCCCCTTTGCTGACATGAATATCATTTCTGCCCTTCTAATTTTCTCATCTCTTCCATAAAAGGGATAAGTCTCACCATTGCAGACCAAGTTGATCTATTTTTTTTTGCTCACTATGGGCTCATGCAGAAGAGCCACTTAAAATTGCCAGTGTGCACCAGGTTCTGATAAGACCGTAGGGAGCAGAGAACCGCCCAGAGAATAAACAGTCACTTCCTCTTGGAAGGACTAATTAGCAGTACAAAGGACACTTCTTTTAAAGGCAAACTATTTCTACACCAATGAGCTCAAAGAAAGTGGTCCGTGTTCAACCAAAAAATGCTGGGATCTGCACAGGGGGCTGGCAACCGGGAAGGGAGTGAGTGGAAATGTTTTACAGGCTTTGAGGTGCAAACAAAACCAAACCAAACCCCTCAATGGCATTCCCTCCACCACCCTCTACCTCCTGCCTTGCTGTGTTTTTCTTTTTGTCACACACACACACACACACACACACACACACACACACACACACACACACACACACCACTTGCCCTGGTTATGCTGGAACTCTCTAGACCAGGCTGAACTTGGACAGCCACCAGCCTCTGCCTCCCAAGTGCTGGGATTAAAGGTGTGTACTACCCCTGCTCGCCTCTTTTTCTATTTTGCTTAATCTGTAGTATCCTTTTTTTTTAACTAATTAATTAATTTTTAAGAATTAAACACTATTGGCAAATTCTTAACCAAATTGAACAAAAAAGGGAAGGCCTACTTCAATAAAACTAGAAACTGAAAAGCAAACATTATAACAGATATGAACGAAATTCCAGAAAATCATAAGGACATACATTATAAATTTGTTTCTATAAATTGAAGATTCTGAAAAAAACTGGTGAGTTTTTAGATAGCAAAATTAAACCTAAATTCAGTGAATGATTTTAACACATGCATACTCTGTAACCTGCTTGAAATACTAATAAAATACTCCATACTAAAAATAAAAAACAGCAATAACAGAAACAAACACAAGAAAATACAGACTTACTACAGAATTCTATAACTTTAAAAACTAAGACAAATACATATCATATAATTCCATAAAACTTAAAAAAATAAACAAAGCCTTTAAAAGTTACAAAGCCAGTGAAACCCAGATATTAATCATAGTATTTATTTTTTCTTTTTGTATTTTCATGTGTATATTTATTATTTGGTGTTTTATTCTAACACTCAGGATACCTCAAGTTCTCAAGCACTGTGCTGGCTGTACAATGAAATTATAGAAATCCTCTACTGGGCCAGAGTGTGTGGGGTGGGTGTAAAAATCTACTTCAGAGACCTGTGATGAGTTTAGATTGAAGTGAACAAAATGAAAGGAAATGCAGCAAAGGCAAGGTCAGCTGATGCTAGGCTGGAACCTGGCCTTGGAAGGGAAATTAATATTCTTTCAAGATAGGCACAGTGGCTGACACCTACAATACCAGCACTCTGGAGGGTGGGGGTAAAGGATTTCTGTGAGTTCTAGGCCAGCCTTGGCTACACAGTGAATCCCAGGCCAATCAGAACTATATGTCAAGACCCCAGAGCAATGGAGATGGCTCGGTGAACTAAGGGCATTTGTAGCCAAGTCTACTGATGTTGATGCTTGTAACCTGCATGGAAGTAGGAGAGAACAGATTATCAGAAAGTGTTCACCGACTCCCACACGCATGCAGTTTGCTACCATTTGTACTCACACACACATACACACAATGAATAAAATAAAACACATGTTAAAAACAAAAACTGGGAACAAAACCTTGTCATATTGCCTGCTGCTTTGGGAGTGGATCTGGGAAAGCTGGCTTCTCATTTTGGAGAGGAGGAAATGTACAATATGCCCAGTGCCTGAGAAGAGAAAAAGAAGCCTTGGTCTAGACACCAGGGGCAGGCAGGAAGGGATTAAGAGTTTAGGGTAGGAGCGATGCTGTGGAATATTATTAACTAGGCAAACATGTGTAAAGTAAACAGAATATGACTTTAACTGTGTGAAAGGTGTGCTACTTTTGTTTATACTACAATTTTTTAAAGATGTAAGGATATGTATCTAATTATGTAAAAATGTGTTGCCCCTTGCCTGTCTAAGGCACCTGATTGGTTTAATAAAAAGCTGAATGGCCAATAGCTAGGCAGAGAAAGGATGAGCAGGGTTGGCGTGCAGAGACAATAAGAGAAATGTTGGCTTGAAAAGAACCTGGAGAGAAGCAGGAGGGAGGGACACGCCCTGGGGAAGAAGCCCGGCAGCAGCCAGCCTGCCAGACAAAGAGAAACAGATATACAGAACAAAGGTAATATGCCCCGAGGCAAAAGGTAGATAAACAGGTTAATTTAAGGTAAAATACTAATAAGTCTCCAGTCCTGATTTGGGAACTGGTTGGTGGCCTAAAGAAAAAAGCTTGGTACAGTCTGCAATGTGAGCCTCTTCTCTGGCTCTGCTGGATGGCCTTGAACATATGACCTTCCTGCTCTGAGCCCTTCTTCCTCAAAAGATGATAACATAGAGGGTACAAAAGTTGAAAGGAGAACACAGTTCAGCTCCTCGGCCTGGGAAAGCCAAACAGTACTTACAGTCAGGACACAAGGACAATTGTCAGGGCTTGGGCTTCTGTCTTTTCCAACAGCTAAGGACAGGCACTGTGCACAGCCACACAGCTAAGTATGCATTTAGTCACCAGGTCAGTTCCCCCAAGCTTTTTATCCTACACAAAGCAGTACTGAATTTAACACAAATTAGATGCCAATATGCCCCCCCAGCTGTCCCTTAGAAGAACAAGAGGCAGGGTCCCTACTTCTCTACTACTAAGGGTCCAGCCCATTTCCTTCCACGAAATGTGGCAGCCTGGATGACTGACTAATCATTAGCTGACTCTCCCTCTATTGCTTCTGAAAAGCTCTTAGCAGAAACACTTAGAACATTTTACAAGCTGCCAAAGTCATCTACTTAAAGCATCTCTTTCTTCTTTGCCACAGAAATATAATATATGTAAGTATATGACACAAACACCTTTTTTCTAGGGCAGAGGAAGAAACAAAAAGACACGAAATAGAACACAAAATCAGGTGGAGAGAAGTCACATGAATAAAGTGTACAATCACCAGGGTAAACCACGAGCTGATGCTGACAGGCGAGCTGCACGCAACAAAAAAAAAAAAAAAAAAAATGTGGTTTTCCATGGACAATAACAATAGCCAGTTGTAATGAATAATCTGAAGGAAAACTCACTCCTATCTGCTACACTTGCTGGGGAGGCACAAAAACCACATCCCAAGAACAATTTCATGTTCTGAAGAAACTGAGGTCATAAGGCTCTTGTTTTGTTTTCTCACAGGCACTCAGAATTCTCCTCACAGACTCCACCCTTGGACCATGTTCCAACAACTGATGCTATAGGTAAAGCCTGGCACTGGTGCTGCTGTCCCTGCTGGGCCTGCGAGGTGGCTCAGCACTGCCTGACAACCTGAGTTCAGTGTCCTGAACCTTTGTGATAGCATTCTGCTTCCTGCACTGTCTTAAGACCTCTGTGTGTGCACAAATGTTCCACCATACATACAAACACACGCAAACACACACTAAAAAAAAATAATTTTTAAAATTGAGATAGATGATAAATTTTTTTTAAAGATTTATGTATGCAGCTTACTACTTGAGATTGAGAAAGTATACCCCTGGATACAGCCATAACAACCAGATTAGAGTATGGATTTTTTCCTCCAGGCAGTGTTTCAGATCATACTCAATATAGGAGGCAAGGGCTCTCTACCACTGAGCTGCATCCCCACCCCCAAGCCACCAAACAGTTTTAATTTGTCAGAAAGTCTCTTTATCAAAATACACTGTTAATTCCACTGATCAAGAATAAGACCACTCACCACCGTTTGAAGCCAAATTCAAAGCAAGCTTTAATTAAATACTGGCCAGTTGGATGGGCTCTAGTCAGGCCTATACCCCATTCCTGGGAAATGGCCCCAAATTAAGTTTTGTAAGGACTTAAGAAGGAAGACCCATAGTTCTTGGCATTTCCCATCATGTCCAATCAGGGGCAAACATACATCCTGATGTATTTTTTTTTTAAACTTTATTTATTTATTATTTATTTATTTATTTGCCTTGGTGTTTGCCTGGAACTGGAACTACAGACAGTTGTTAGCTGCCATGTGGGTGCTGGGAATCGAACCCGGGTCCTCTGGAAGAGCAGACTGTGCTCTTAACCGCTGAGCCATCTCTCCAGCCCCCATGATTTTACTTCTTAAAAGGGGACCAAGAAATTGACTCAGCTGCGCGCGCGCTCTCTCTCTCTCTCTCTCTCTCTCTCTCTCTCTCTCTCTCTCTCTCTTTAAACTTTATTT
>PVIH01026261.1:0-19084 GCA_004025045.1 Sigmodon hispidus | reverse complement strand
CCAAGGACCCAGCAATACCACTTCTGGGTATATACCCTAAAGAGGCACATTCACACTCCAAAGGTATTAGCTCAACTATGTTCATAGCAGCATTATTTGTAATAGCAAGAACCTGGAAACAACCTAGATGTCCCTCAACTGAAGAATGGATTAACAAACTGTGGTACATCTACACAATGGAATACTACGCAGCACTAAGGAAAAATGATATCCTCAAATTCGCAGGCAAATGGATGGATTTGGAGAATATCCTCCTGAGCGAAGTCTCACAAACTCAGAGAGATAAGCAGGGGATGTACTCACTCACTAGTGGTCTCTAAACAAACAAACAAGAAAAAAAACCAAACATGCCCAAGCGGCAAACCACAACCACGGAACAGCTTGGGATCAGAAATACCCTGGACTGACCCTTTGGATCCCACTCCACCTAGAGGAACACCTTACTCACTCTTGAGGGAGGGGGGAAAGAACTGGATTTGGCCAGAAGTGGAGACTGATCTAAGCATTATTGGGTCAGTGGGACCATAGGACTATCTGCTCCCTGCCCAGGGAGGGGATGGGGAGTTGCAGAGAAAAAAAATGACCAGATGTGTTGGGAGGGGGAAGAGACCTTGAATAAGGAAATACAGGGATGGAAAAAAAAATTCAGAGAGAAAGATGAACACAAAGAAAATATAGGTGTAGCAATCTTATTTGTATTTCTACCCTTGATAAGCCATGCTTATCATTCTTATCCTCTGTATAGTTATTGTTAACTCTTCCACATTTTAAATTCTTTTTACTTTTTTTTTTTTTGCTAAATACAAAATAAAGAAGGAAAAAAAACATTGATTTCTTTTCTATTTATAGGATAAAATTTTGTTACAGAATATTGCTTTAACTATGTAAATGTATGCTACATTTGTTTATGAAATTTGTTTAATTAAGTAAAGATGTGTTGACTGTTCAAATTGAGTGCCTAAGGCACCTGACTGGTCTAATGAAAAGCTAAGTAGCCAGTAGCTAGGCAGTAGAAAAATAGGCAGGACTGTTAGGTTAAAAGTAACATAATGAATCAAAAATAAAAAATAAGAACAGGGGAAAACAATAAAAGAAGGAGACACATAAGGATACTTAACCAGACAGGTGCTATCTAGTCAAAAATGGAGTAAGAAATACAAACTAAAAAAAGGGAAAAATATCCTGAGGCAAAATGATGATGATGAGAAACAGGGGAAGTTAAGCTAACAAAGCTATTAATAGAAAAATAACATAAAGCTAAACATTCATAATTTAGAATAAGTTACCATGTAATAATTGGCAAGTTGTGTGGTGACCTAAAAATGTGTGATAAATTGGCTCTCTATCATAGAGTACATAGAGGGCCTGAGAAATTTGAAAAAGGTATATATCTGCTTTAATAGTCTCTACAAAGAGACTATTGGTCCCCTGAGAAGAATATTGAGTAGAAATGAAAATCATTTTCATTCTTTTTTCTAAATGAACAGCATAAGACTATATTAAATATAATTTTCAGATCCCAAGCTGTTCAGTAGTTGTGGTTTGCAGCTTGAGTGTTCTTTACTTTTTATTAAAGTTCCCTAATGAGTGAGTAAATCTCCTGTTGATTATTCTGGGTTTGTAATACCTCATTTATGATATTCAACAATTTCATCCATTTCCTGCAAATATTAGGATATCATTTTTTTCTTATTGGTGATTAGTTCTCCATTGTGTAGTTATACCACAGTTTGTTAATCTAGTCTTCAGTTGATGGACATCTAGGTTGTTTCCAGGTTCTTGCTATTACAAATAATTCATCCCTGAACATAATTGAGCTAATGCATTTGGGATGCAAATGTGCATCTTTAGGGTACATGCCAAATAGCGGTAGTCCTGGATCCTTGCAAATATTAATTCCCAGTTTTCTGAGGAACCACCATACTGATTTCCAGTCTGGCTATATAAGCTTACACTCCCACCAACAATGGAGGAGTGATCCTCTTGCTCTGCAACCTCTCCAGCATAGGTTGTCATCTGTGTCTTTTATCTTACCTAATCTGACAGGTGTAAGGTGGTATGTCAAAGTTGTCTTGATTTAAATTTAGATTTCTCTGATGGCTAAAGGTATAGAGAACTTTTTTCAAGTGATCAAGAGATAAGTCCTCTGTCACTTGTAAAGTTGGTGAAAACTTTTTCCTATTCTGTAGTCTGTTGTTTTATCTTATTGACAGTGTCCTTGGCTTTACAGAAGCTTCTCAGTTTCAGTAGGACCCACATACTGATTTTTGTTCCTAGTATCTGTGCTACTAGTATTATATTTAGTAAGTGGTCACCTGTGCCAATGCTTTGGATGTTTTTTCCCACTTTCTTTTTTTATCAGTTAAGTATGATCTCTAAGATATATAGAGAACTCAAGAAACTACAGCCCAAAACATCCAATAACCCAATCAAAAAATGAGGTTCAGGACTGAAAAGGGAATTCTCAGCAGAATTACAAATCACTGAAAGTCACTTGGAAGAGTGCTTGGGATATTTAGGCATCAGGGAAATGCAAATCAAAACAACTTCGAGATACCACCTTATACCTGTCAAATGGGCTAAGATAAAAGACCCAGATGTCAGCCTATGTTGGAGAGGTTTCAAAGTAAGGGGAACAATCCTTCATTGTTGATGGCAGTGTAAGCTTGTTTAGCCACTCTAGAATGCAGTATGGCATTTTCTCAGAAAACTGGGAATCAATCTCTCCAAGGATCCAGCAATACCACTACTGAGATTATACCCTAAAGATGGACATTGGCACTCCAAAGGCATTAGCTCAAATATGTACATAGCAGCATTATTCATAATAACAAGATCCTAGAAACAGCCTAGATGCCTCTTAACTGAAGAATGGATTAACAAAGTGTGGTATATTTACACAATGGAGTACTACTCAGCAGTAAGAAAAAATGATATCCTTAAATTTGCAGGAAAAATGGATGGTTTTGTAGAATATCCTCCTGAGTGAGGTATCACAAACCCAGAAAGATAAGAAATGGATGTACTCTCACATTAGTGGACTTTAAACAAAACAGCAAAAATCAAAGCATGTCGAAGCTGCAAACCACAACCACTGAACAGCTTGGGATCTGAAACCCCTTGGACTGACTCCTTGGATCCCATTCTCCCTAGAGAAACACCTGACTCAGTCTTGAGGATGGGGTGAGGAAAGTGGATCTACCAAGAGTGGATGCTAAACTAAGCCACATTGGAACCTTGGGACTTCCTGCCCTTGCTGGGGAGGAGATAAAGTGATGTGAAAAAGAAAGAGTGACTTGAAGGGGTAGGAGGGGGAAGGAAGAATGAACAAGTGTGTACATGTATAAAAATATGACTTTATTCATAACTATAATAAAAGTAAAGGATTTCTATAAAAAATAAAAAAAATACTTAAAAGAAAAAAGTATAGCTGGGTTTGTGTTGATGTCTTTGATCCACTTTGATTTGAGTTTTGTGCAGTGTGATAGGTTTGGATCTATTTACATGTTCTACACACTTCCATCCAGTTATGCCAACACCACTTGTTGAAGATACTATCTTTTTCCATTGAATATTTTGGGCCTCTTTGTCTAATATCAAGCGTTTATAATTGTGTGGGTCAATGTCAGGTCTCATACAACTGAAATAAAAAGAACAATACAAAAAAATCAATGAATTAAAGAGTTGGTTCTTTGAGTAAGTCAACAAGATAGATAAACCCTTATCCAAACTAATCAAAACGCAGAGAGAGAGTATCCAAATTAAGATAATCAGGAATAAATAGGGGGGCATAACAACAGACCCGAGGAAATTCAGAGAATTATCAAGTCATACTTTGAAAACCTATACACCACAAAAAAGGAAAACCTAAAAGAAATAGACAGCTTTCTCAATGGGTGCCACTTACCAAAATTAAACCAAGATCAGTTTAAAGACCTAAATAGAATTATAAACCCAAAGTAAATTGAAGCTGTCATTAAAAGTCTCCCAAGTAAAAAATGCCCAGTTCCAGATGGTTTCAGGATAGAATTCTTCCAGACATGCAAAAAACAACTAATAACAATACTCCTTCAAATATTCCATACAGTAGAAACTGAAGGAATATTGCCAAACTCTTTTTATGAGGTCACAATAATACTGATACCAATCCACTCATAGATGCAACAAAAAATAAGAATTGCAAACCAATTTCTCTCATGAACTTTGATGCAAAAATTCTCAAGAAAATTCTGGCAAACCCAATACAACAACATATAGAAAAAGTCATCCACCACAATCAAATATGCTTCATCCCAGAAATGCAGGGGTGGTTCAACATAAAAACAACTATAAATGCCATCCATCATATAAACAAACTGAAGAAGAAAACAAAACACATCATCATCTCCTTAGGTGCTAAAAAATCCTTAGACAAAATCCAACATGTCTTTATGATAAAAGTCCTGGAGAGAACAGGAATACAGGGAAAATACCTGAATATAATAAAGGTACTTTATACAAACCGATGGCCAACATCAAAGTAAATGGAGAAAAAAATCAAAGCAATCCCACTAAAATCAGGAACTATACAAGGCTGTCCCATCTCCCCTTAAATATTCAATATAGGTCTTGAAGTTTTAGCTAAAGCAATAAAAGTACCAAAGGAGATTAAGGGGATATAAATTGGAAAAGAAGAAGTGAAACTATGTCTATTTACAGATGATATGATTGTATAATGATATAAATGTATACATAAGTGACCCACAATATTCTACCAGAGAACTTCTACAGCTGAAACACAACTTCATCAATGTAGCAAGATACAAGATTAACTCAAAGAAATCAGTAGCCCTCCTATACACTAAAGATAAAAAGGCTGAATAAGAAATAAGCGAAACATCACCCTTTATAATTGCTGCAAAGAGCATTAAATACCTTGGAGGAATTATAACCAAAGAAGTAACAAATCTTTGTGACAAAAATTTTAAATCACTGAAGAAAGAAATTGAAGAGGATATCAGAAAATGGAAAGTTCTCCCATGTTCCTGGATAGGTAGGATCAACATAGTAAAAATGGCAATCCTACCAAAAGCAATCTACAGATTCAATGTACTGCCCATCAAAATCCCAAGATAATATTTTACAGACCTTGAAAGAACAATACTCAACTTCATTTGAAATGGCAGGAAAGCCAGGATTGTCAAAACAATTTTGTTCAACAAAAGAAGCTCAGGAGGCATCACAATCACTGACTTCAAATTATACAAAAAAGCTACACAGTGATAAAAACAGCCTAGAAATGGCATAAAAACAGATTTGATTTGACTCTGGATGTCTGCACTGGTATAGATTTTTGACTTACTGAGTTGGTTTTGAGTCATGAAAATTTATGAATTTTATGGTATTGGCATGATGACAAGTTCTCCAGAGGACAGGGAACATGATACTTCCATGAAATTCTGCACAAGATACTTGCATAAATTAGCATATGAACAACACAGAAAATATCCTGTTCCTGGCTGAAATTTCAATTTGATAGTGCCTTTTCATATAATGGACAAAAGAGGACATAGTGTCTGATTACTTTACTCAAACTCTGAATAACAAAGGCCATCTATGACCAATTAACCTGTCATTATTTGGGGAGTTATAATGAAATGGACTGAGATGATCACCGATGATGTTTATGCCCATAGGTGTTTACACAGAATGGATCCAAACACACTCAAATGGAGATTTCCCTTGGGCATTTCTAGTATGGAAACTAATGAAATCATAGCACCTGGGGCTGGAGAACATGATTCTAAAAACATGTTTTTCTGCTAGTGTTGATGAAAGTGATGTGGACCTCAGTTGTAGATCCTTAGGCTATAATTTCCTAAATGTTTCAAGGAAAGAGGCACAGATGTGCAAAAGAGACTTCAATTATATATACATGCTCTCCAATCAAGAACAGAAAAAACACAGGCACATAGATATATATGCATGTGTGGAGTTTGTTGCCTGAGAAACAGGTTTTATCTCTTTTCGGTCTTAGATCCTGGAAGAAATGAAGAAGCTTTGTTTTTTTATTATTTCTTTCTTGCTCCTGAAATTTTCTTCCATCTTTTGCAGTTTGACAGAAACCAGCTGCTTTTGGAGAATAAAGGAAAATGAAGAGGATGACACCTATTTTCAAACTAACTGTAATTTTAATATTTTAGTTATTCCAGAACGCATGGAGGACTATTTTTATAATAATACAATTAATTTTAAGTAAGATATTAGCTTCTTTATTATCTGAATGAATATCATGAATTATATGTCTGTGACTTTATAAAATATCTTTATGAGTTATGTCCTATATTTTCCGCTGTAACATTAGGAACTACACTTTTTTCTTTATTGATTATTATTTTATCATTTTTAATGCATTATATAATAGTGTGAATTTCTTATATTAGATTCCAATTTCCTATTCTGGAAGGTGAGAAAGGCAGTTTTTTTCTTTCTTCTATCCTCATAGTTCTCCTTATGTTGAATGTTGTCATTACACAGCATCTCATAATCAGATAGGAGAACACAAATGCACATCACTGCTATTACTTAACGGTGAAGAGGCTGCATTACAATGTCTCTCCAATGTGTGCCAATAAATTCTACATCAGCATGTATTCCTAAACATGTTCATAGAGAGGCTATTATTTGGTCTTTAACACTAGTGGATATTATACACATAGAAATTGAGGTGTGTGATTAGTCTATCTAATGCATTGCTCTAAAAATAGTCTCTAAACCAGCTTCTAATGTCCTTCTGAAATTATCAATTAGTATGAAAAAATAAAACTTTCAGCTGTCATATTCTATGTCAACAGTTTTGTTTTGTTTTACTTGTGTCTATGCAAAATCACAGGTTAGGGCATGATTATTATTATGTAGGTGATCAATATTTTTTATAATTAGTGAACAAATAAAATGTTAAGAGAATTATAAGAGAACTAATCTTTTCCTTTTGGAAAAGAAAGTGTTCTCAATTGGTATGTGAATTTCTCAGATCCTGAGTGTCAGATGTTAAGAGTGGTGGCTGCAGAGCAGAGAGAGAAGCAAATGAGTATTAAAATTCTTAACCTCTGCTGGTATATAATGTGTCTGGACTATGTTTTGTTATATGAGATTTTGATTTTTTCTGGACTAGAGGTTTGACCTGCATGCAGCCTCTTTTGTCCAAAAATGATTCATACATTTATATTAACTTTATTTTGTTTGGTCTGTGTCTTAGGCACATTGTTAATTAGGTTAATTAGGTTTTTTATTTTATTTAATCCATTTTTAGTAATTTGTTTTGCCATATGGCCATGATTGTGGCTCACCTGTATTTTTATATCTTCTTCTTTGGTGGCTGGATCTGGTCTTTCTGACTTTTCCCTTCTTCTAGAATGTCTGTATGCTGTGAATATTATTCTTTGAATAAAGGAGTTGATTGGGCCTGTGTCAGGCACTGTAGATGTAGATGGAGGAATAAGAGGAGAGACATGTAGGAGGAGGCCAGAGACAGGCAGACTTGATCCAGCTGCCAAAGAAAAAGCATATAAAATTACAGATGAGTTAATTAAATAAAAAAGCCAGATAGCAATATGCCTGAGACACACACCAAACAAGATAAAATTAATATATGCATTTGAATCACATTTTTGGAGAAAAGTGGCCACAGACAGGTCCCAAACAGGACCAGAAACCTCATGTAACATTTTTTTCCATGCCCTAAGGTTCCCTGAGATTTTCTGGGTCTGACTATCATTTCTTATTCCATTTCATTTTTATATTGTGAAAATTTTACAGAATGTGTTAAAACTTGTAGCTCCAGTTCATGACAAACACTGATTTTGTTAGTTGCTTCACATATTGTTTTTCAGTTTTAGTTTAGCAGTGTTTGCTTTTCTCTTAGATATGATTAATGTTCTGCCTCATAATGGAAGTTCTCATTAATGACATATTTTAAAGTTGTGAATATGGCCTTTATTTTTGTGCAAATATTACACATGTAATATAGCATTTAGGAATTTTCAAATAATTATTTACACATTAATATTGTATAATGATAAACCAAACTAATATCTCCATCTCTGTCATTTAAAATAAAAGATTTCATGCACTAAGTTCTTAGATTTACTTATGGGATATGGGATAACTATGAAGATATAAACATTATTTGCTGGCCAAGGCAGATGTCTGACGTTTGTGTTTGTCATTACTTTCTATTTATTTGGAAAGAGAAAAGGCCTACTTCAGTTTTCACTTTTTTGTTACTGTCCATCATCAGAAGACAGTCTCTAACTATTGCCAGGGTTATAGATTATGTCTACATGCTTTTTAAACATGGATTGCATAGATTGCTTCTTTTTACTTACCAACGGTCTCCTGCTAAGTGGTGGTAAGCTGCGTATCTCACATCTATTAGCAATCAAGAAAATTTATTATAGACTTGCCTATAGGCTTATTATATGGCAAGATTTTTTATTAACTTTCCTATATCTCTCATGTTACATTAATACCAAAAGTAGCTGACACAACCCTGTTTCTAAGGCTCTTGGCTGTAGTTGGTTGGACACAAGTAATTGGATTTCAACCTTACAAAAAAGTGGCAATTACAAACATGCACTAATTGGACAGATTTTTCTTGCCTTTTTAAGCTGCATATTAAAATTTTGCAAAGACTAATTAAAATCACAAATATATTATAAATATTTATTGTATAAAAATTATTCAGACTTCTTTACATGAGCCGTATCAAGTTGAATTTTTTGATAACTACAGTGACCATATAGAAAAGTGAAAGTTTTTTGTTTTCTTTTTTTTGTATCAGTTTCATTGTCAAAAATAATGAAAGTTAAATTTCTAGTCTCTCACATACAGTTAGGAATAAAAGTTTCTGAAAGTACCTCACTTTCAACCCTGTAAATATTCCATTTACAGCAAATAAGGATAAAGAGTATTCTCTACATTAGCCTTACTTAGCACAGTCTCAATAAAAAACACTAAAGAAAATATGTGGTAGATTAATTCTAAGAGAGTTGGGGAAAAAAACCAAGACAGACTGAAACCTTCTCAGACCACAGATACTTGGTCATAGAGTATATAACATGTTGTTTAGTGACTGACCTCATATTTGATAATCTAGGTAGTATATACTGGATATGCAATATGAAAGTCTATATAGGTTTCTGTAAGTGTACAGTGTATTTACACATAGTAAATAGGTTTGCGTAATGATACATTTCTCATAATTTATTCTCATCATGAAGCAATTGAGAATTTACTAGAAAGAGGATTAATAATTACAAAGGTGGTCAATGTATTTTGTAATAATTATAGTACTTCTGTAATTTTTCATAAATTAGGAAATACCTAAATTTATGAAAAATCAGTGAAAATTTGAGTAGTCTCATCATCCAGAAATGGCCATTAATAGCATTTTAGTAGGTTTTTCAACAGTTTTGTTTTGATTTTTTGTTTTTCATCAAATTTCTAAAACCCTTTATTAGCATTTTTATACTCCTCTGATATAGTACATTCTTCCAATCCTTCACTCCTCCCAATACTTGTTGATTTTAAGATATTTCAATGACTAAACCATGTTGATGGCTGATATTTTGTTGTTGGTAGTGGTAGAATGTGTGTGTGTACATGTATGTGTAGGTGTGTATGTGTGAAATACCATTCTTTTGATTTTGCTTATGTAAAATTATTGTCTGTGTTGTCATGGGTTTAAGTACCCTCCATTTGTTGGTGGTTTGATTTAATGTTTTTGGTAAAACTGAATATGTAGCTAGATATTGTTTAAATTGTAATTTATCATAAAATATATGGTTTTTTTTTATTTATTGTGATTGAAAGATTGCATGGAATGGTTGTCTGCCCTGACACTGTGATCTGTTTGTATTGGTAGGACAAATTTCTATGGCCTTCTGGCTTTTATTCTTCATTGAGAAATCAGGTATACTTTTAATAGTTCTGCTTTTATAATTCATTTTCACTTTTTCTTGCAAATATTAATATGATTGCTCGGCTCTCTTTATTTCATATATATACATATATATTCTGAGATTCTCTCTTCCATCTTTTAGATACTACTGGTGATGCTTAACTTGAGATTTCATTTTCAGAGTTCATTCATTTTGTTTTCTTTTTTTGTTTAAAAGGTTGGGTTTTTTTTATTTTATATGCCAACCACAATTCCTCTTCACTCCCCTCCTCCTATTAGCTCCCAGTTTCTCCCCACCCTACCCCTCATTCACTTCTCAGAGAGGGTAAGGACTCCCATATGGAGTCAATACAAACTGCATATCAAGTAGAGGCAAGACTAAACCCATCCACCATATGAATGCTGAGAAAGGTATCCCTCTATAGGAAATGTGCTCCAAAAAGCCAGTTCACCTACTAGAAATAAGTCCTGATCCACTTCCAGAGGCACCACAATCTGCCCAAACCACACACTGTCTTCCATATTCAGAGAGCATAGTTTATTCTCATGCAGGTTTCAAAATGTCAGTCCAGAGCATTTTTTTTCCGTGCTTCTCATAGATTTTTATTCAGTCTACACATCTCAGGAAGATATTTCAGACACAAATAAAATTATACCTCATCAGGGTAAGGCAAAACAAAAAACATTTGTCTTTCTGGAATATGCTTCAGGGGCTTGAGAAGATCCTTTAACTATCCCACTGAGTTTGAAAGCCTTCACTCAAAACTCAAGAACCATTTCAAAAGTCATTTCTAAAATTATGTTGAAACTCTTGATCTGCCTGAGCTATTCGCCTGGAAACTTCTAGAAGTTGACTCTCAATCATGGCTCTCCCTGAGGTAAGGGAGACTCAGGCAATGCCATTGATAATTTGGGGGTCAAAAAGACAAAGAATCTGGGTGGAAGGGGAGACCATGACAAGTTAGATCATGACACAACAGAGTGCCTGCACAGGAAAGGTCAGAGAGCGCAGAGGGGAGCAAGCAAACACAAGTCCTCAAAGCAAAAGGGTAACATCTCTAAAAAGAAAAAATTCTTCAATACCTAAAAATGAAAATAGAAGCAATAAAGAAAATACAAAGAGGACCTGTATCATGAAGTATGTTATTGTCTCTTCCTAGTTATCTTGTTCTGTTGAAATAGTTGGGGTTTGCTGTAGTAAAAATACTCATCTCTGGAAGTGACTAATTGATTTCTATGTTACTGACTGTGATCTTACATTGTTCTAAAGGCATATAGATTTTTAGATTATTACTGGTTTAGAAGTTTATTTTTGCATTGTTTATTGTCAGATGGGTATTTCCTACTTTGTATTTCTATTGTAATCTTCTTCCCTGTGTGTACTGTGTCTAAGTAGTATCTCCATCCAAGTTGTGAGAAGTAATTCTAATGGATGTGCTGCTCACTTGACAAGCAGAAGTTGCCTTGCCCTTGTTAGTGTTTGAGACATATCAACATTTTTCCAAGAATTGGCGTTAGGGCAGGGAGGACAATGATTGTTAAAGAAGTCCCAGGACATGCATTCTACCTGGAGGTCTGGTGGCTTGGAATGGCCTGTGCTTGATTAAAAGCTTTTGATAGACTTGGTTCCAGATTCATGTTTTTTGCTTTCTTAGTCACTTATTTATCTCATTAATTTTTAAATTTAACTTTTATTGTTTGGAGGGGTATTTCACATCATGCAACCTGATCACACTTATCTCCTGATTTCTTCTCATTTGCTGTTGGACAAGTAATTCACCACTTAAGAAAACAAAATTTAAATTATCTCAATGTAAGAAGTAAAACAAGAAAAAGAGGAAGGAGAGGAGGTGGAGGAGAAGAAGAAAAAGCAGCTCATTATGGAAGTTGTAGTGTGGCTTGTTGAGTTATATAGTTTACTCATTAGTTCATTGACTGTTACTTGTGTTGGTTCCTATGCATTATTGGTCTGGTTAAACAACTTTGACTTTTACCACATTATCAATAATAATCCCTCTTTGGAGCGCCACTTTGATGTTTCCTTGTTGCCCTGTGTAGGTGAAAGCCATGAAATATTGAATCTATAATTTCATCACATTCAAATGCCTTAATTGATAATGATTTAGAAGGGTGTTGGAGTATGCTAATTTGTGGGCATGGTTCTATGACTAGGTTAAAGCTGCGTTGGTCATTTCTCCAGGATTCGCTGATCTTCCCTACCTTTGGGAACTCTCCAGCATTGGCCTGGCACCGTTACCTAATGCAGCATCTAGCAAGGAGTGAAGTTTGGTCTCCTCTTCTTGGTTTCTGAGATCCAGATCACCAGCACTCACAACTGCACAGACAGTTTTACTATTTTTTCCAGGTGTGATGCAGGTCCCATCTTATGTAGAAGACATAATGATGGTAAGATGGTTAGCTTTCCTGCTCTCATGTCTTGTGGCCTAGCTCAACTATGGCCCTGACAGCAGGGTCATCTTTAGTGTGATGTCCAGCCATGGTACATTAACCTCACCCTTGTGTGCTAACCTGGTGAGGAGCAGGGCCAGTTCTCACAATCTAAAGACCCTGTAGCCTACTCTCTCACCTGCCACAGATAGTAAGGGGTGAACTTGTGGGAGCATCTTTCTTTTACCTCTGCCAACACAAAGGTGTGCACTTAGCTATACTACTCTCACATCCTTAGAATTTAGCACAATTGCAGTCCTGACAATTCCTTGAGGTCTAGTGCACTGCTGATCAAAACAGTCATCTATCCCAAGTGTGGGAGCTAGGTCTCTACTGAGAAGTAAGACCAGTTCTGCTATTGTCGCATTAGAGAATAGCATGGGCAGATATCCCAGGGCCAATGAAGTATGGGGCTGGCTCTGCGAAGACCTCAGATTTCCACATGTGTTACTTATGATCACCATGAGGGATTTCAGTTGCAGGAGGATCATGGATACAGATAAAGTCCTTGAAAGCAACTCATTCAGGCTGGGTTTATTTATGCCCTAGCTAATGAAATAGCACTTAAGATGAAGCAGATATTTGTTGGTTACTTCCACAAATTTTGTGACAATGCTGTCCTCACATACTTTGCAGAAAGAAGTGGTTGTATCTAATATGTTGTGTTCCTATGTTGTTGTTTACATTTCTCTTTGGTGGCCTGAAGAGTTCATTCCTATTCCAAAGACACTAGAATATAGTTGTTAAGGTTATACAGAGAGAGTGGCTTGACTACTTTATAGTAAATGTACTGTGTGCATGTTTCCTTCAATAATAAGGCCTTGCTGTTATTTTGCAGGAGCATATTATTGTCTTGTCATCATTCTGAGTTTTTTTTGAATTTCCATAAAACATCTTTGACCAATAAAACTGTTGGTCATAATCCTGTTCCAGTCCTATAAGGATTATTTGGTAGATAAAGTTAACATTTGGAACTCTATTTCCCACAAATTATAGCTGGGTTATCATTTGTTTAGGATATAATAGCAGCATATAATTGAGTACAACCTTTTTTTTTAAGTGTCTGGTATGTGACTCAGAGTCATGATTTCTAGTAACATCCATTTGCCTGCAAATGTCATGATATTATTTTTTAACAGTTGAGTAATTCTTTATTGTATAAATGTATCTTACATTTTCATTATCATTTATCTCTTACTAAAGAATAAATGTTCCCCTCTTTCTGCTTGCTCAAATAGTTGATTTGTGACTTAGCTTACTGTTGGTCTATGTTTTGTCATGTATAAAATATAATCTCAGTGATGTTTGTATTTGCATTTTTTTATGATGAGTGAGGATGTTGAACATGTCCTGTAGCTTCTCTGGCATTTGATATTGCTCTTTAGATAATTCTCTATTTACAACTTTACCCATGTTAATTAAATTGTTTGGTTTATTAGTGCTTAGATTTTTCAGTCTTTATATATGTTGGTAATTATCCCTTTAGATATTTGGAAATCAGTTCCTTATCTTTATATATTTTGTTTGATGTGGGGTTGTTGATGATATTTCCATATTTTCTAGGCTGTTGTTTTATTCTATTGATGGTGTCCTGTAATGTATAGAAGCTTTTAAGTTTTATGAGGTCCCATTTATTAATTTATTGATCTTAATGCTTGAGCTCTTGGTATACTTTCTGAAAGTTTTTGTCTATGTGAATGTGCTCATAGCTATTTCAAACTTTATCTACTATCAGATTCAGAGTAACTGAATTTATGTTGAGGTCTTTCATTCACTTGGACTTGAATTGTTTTCAGAGTGATAGACATGTATCTATTTGCATTCTTGTACATGATGACATCCACATACATCAGCACCATTTCCAAAAATATTGTTTTGGTTTTCTTTGTATAATTTTTGTTTTGTTGTCAAAAACTAGGTGTCCATAATTTTTGGGAATTATATCTGTATCTTCAATTGGATAATCTTGATTAACATTTTTCTTTTTATATCAATACCCTGTATATTGTGTGGTTATTATTATGATAGCTATGTAGTAGTGCTTGAAATAAAATGTGTTGATTCCTTTAAAAGTTATTTCAATGTAAAGAATAGGTTTTGCACATTTAGTTTTATTGTTGGTATTTTGTTTTATATGTTTTGATTTTCCATAAAGAGTTATGTTTTGATTGTCAAGATCTATAAATATTTTTGTTGAAGTTTGATGAGGATTGAATTGAATATATTCATTGATTTGGTAAGATAGAGATTTTTACAATGTAAATTTTTCAGTTCATGAGCTTGAGAAATACATTTAGATTCTGATATCTCTGTCATTTTTTAAAAAAATATTTGATTATTTTGCCACACAAGACTTTTGCTTGCTTCATTAGAGTTATAACAAAATATATTTTTATTGATTTTTTGTATTGTTCTTTTTATTTCAATTTTTTTTTATTTCAGCTCTAAGTTTGATTATTTACTGCCATCTACCCCTTCTAGGTGAGTTTGCCTCTAATTATTAAGGCTTTCAACTTTGCTGTTAGTTCTCTAGTGTGGGATTTCTCTAGGCTTTTCATATAGGCAACTAGTGCTACGAATTTTCCTCTTAAGACTGCTTTCATTGTGTCCCACAAGTCTGGGTACGTTGTGGATTCATTTTCATTAAATTCTAGGAAGACTTTGATTTCTTTCTTAATTTTTTCCTTGACCCAGATGTGGTTCAGCTGAGTGATGTTTAGTGTCCATGAGTTGGTAGTGTTTCTGTGATTTTTGATGTTGTTGAACTCTAACAACTTTAGGCCCTTGTGGTCTGATATGATACAAGGGATTATTTCTGGGTTTTTTTGTATCTATTGATGTTTACTTTATGATCAATTATGTGGTCAATTTTAGAGAAAGTTCCATGTGGTACTGAGAAATATATACATTCCTTTGCATTTAGGTGACAGCTTCTGTAAATATCTATTAAATCCATTGGCATCATAACCTCTGTTAGGCTCCTTATTTCTCTGTTGATTCTCTGTCTGGTTTACCTATACAAGGGTGAAAGGGAGGTATTGAAGTCTGCCACTATTAGGGTGTGAGAGTCGATGTGGGATTTGAGCTTCAGCATTTTTTTTTTTTACATAGAAAGGTGCCCTTATATTAGGGACATAAATTTAGTGGTTTTTGGAAAGTGTATTCTCTCTGTGATTACATTCTCAGCTTATTAATCATTCACCAATAAGAGAACTCATTACTTTTTTTTTCACTAATCTTTTGTTTAGGTCAGACACTTCACTCAAAGTTATTTATCAGTGGTAGTATTTCCCTGACAGATTTTAGGGGTCTCTTTTTCATACCATAATAACATCTGCAAATATTGGTACTGTGATATTTTTTCCCTATTGTGGTTTTTGATATGATTTCATTGCTACTACCAGTGTAGCTTAGGGTGGATGAGCAGTCTTCTACTGGGAATTATTGCTATTGTCTATTATATAATATGTGATTTATTCACTATGGTCAATATATTTCATGTACATAAATAAAATTTTTATAAATACAATAAATAGAACATTTTTTTACAAATCCTTTAAGAATTAAAAAATAAAACAAAAAGGTAAAAGGACTATAACAGTGATGTGTAAACAACTGCATATTTAATGGAAATATTAGCTAAATAATTCTCTTTCAAGCTCTACATGTCCAAGACCATTGGTACTTTAACCTCATATGATTTTTGCAATTACATGTTCAATACAATGAACTACTTAAATATGCATATTATTTAGCGCAGTATTGATCGGTGGGTGCCTGGTATCAAAGGTTCTTTTCCTTTTTGCCTCCCTATTTTTCTTTCACTTAAAACATATTTTTTTTCAAACAATGTATTCTGATTGTGGTTTCCCCTCCTCCAACTTCTCTGAGGTTTTCCCTTACCTAATCTAGATCCATGCCGGTTTGTACCTCAAACAAACAGCATCCAAAGAGTGATAATAAAAAAAAATTAAATTAAAAAATTGGAATAAGACAAGACCAACACAAACCAACAGAAGAAAAACAGATCAGTGTATTTTTGGAGGGTCTCTGTTTTTCTTAGGCTTTTTCCTTCTCTTTGTTTGTTTTGTCCAATAAATTAGTTTTTGTTTTATCATATTATGTTACTATCCTGTAGAAGTCTCTTTATTTTCTAATAAGAGACAGAAAGGGGTTGGATCTGGGATAAGAGGTGTAGTGAGGAGATATTGGGAGGAGCAGGGGAAGGAAACCATAATCAGGATAGGAAAATTCTATTTTCAATAAAAGGAAAAATTTCCAGAAAAGAAAGAGCACAATAAAAACATAAAGATGCAAAGACATGTGAGTACATGCACACAAAACTATCACAAAATAAAGAACATGGAAGTCATAATGTTTGTATATATGCAAAGGACCTGTAAGGCTTAAAAAAATGCCAAGACAAAATATTAGGAGACAATAAAGTTCAAAGATTCCATTTCATTCATTTTGTGTTGGCCATTTACTGCTGAACATGGGACTGCTTGCTATTCAGAGTGGTTTATATCTCTAGTGAGACCCCATTGGAGAAAACTATTTTCATCTGTGAGTGGCTGCCAGCTGAAGATAACTTCTGGTTAATGGTGTGTGTGTGTATGTGTGTGTGTGTGTGTGTGTGTGTGTGTGTGTGTGTGTGTGTGTGTGTCCATGTCTTTCTTTTCTCTGTGCTGAGACTCGATCTGATCAAGACCCATGCAGGCCCTGCACATGCTGCCATAGTCTCTCTGGGAATTTATATTTCAGTCCTGTGTCTAGAAAGCCTTTTTTCCCTTGCTATCTTCCTTGCCCATATGCTCTTAGAAACTTTCTGCCTCATCTTCCACAGAGTTCCTTTAACCCCAAGGGAGGGATTTGATGGAGACATTACATATAGGACTGAGAATTCCAAGGTCTCTTATTCAACACATGTTTGACCAGCTGTGGGTCTCTGTATCTGCCCCATTTACAATGGAAAAAGTGAGTCCCTGGTGTTATAAGACTCTCTTCATTTTGTGTCAGTTACACTTACACCGATCTCTCCCCTCCTCAATCCCGCACAGTAATAGCTAATGACAGGAGTTTGTATTATATTCATAATAAAACAAAGCATTTTCTGCCACATACTACCGGACCTGGAATAATAATGTACTTTTATTAGGCAAATATGTGGGCTACCACCTCCAAGGAAGAATGTTTCTGCATACAGTTGTTTCTGGTCACAATATTTTGGTAAATGAATGTTTGTGTATGTTTATTATTAAAAGAGTATGTATTTATGTATGTGGAAGACCGTTTGTGATCAGAAATGTAGTCAAATCATTGAACTCCCTTTTTAGTGTCTCTCAGCTCAGCTCCATGAGAACTGTGAAATCATCAGCTTTTAAAAGCATGTTATTTCTTATTCCTTTCCAATCTTCTTGCTGCCACTGTGTGCTCATGACTCTTACAGCTTACGTGCCTTCGTTTCCGTTGATATACAGTGTCTCTCGCTCCTTCACTCTGTTATAATAAAGCAAAGACTATAATAGATTATTTTTAGGTATCACAAGTATTATACATTCTGAGAAAACTCCCTAACAATAGAATTAATTTATATAAAATAAAAAAAGAATTAAAAAATAAAGTGCCATCCTGTAGATATATGGCTTAAGAAATGAAGTTTCTTATGGTTCTCTAAAATGACAATTCTAAAACAAATATATATACATAATGGATATCTAATGCTGTGTTCTTGTTCATAGATGACATTCTAAAATCAGACATGCCTCTTATGAGTTTTTAGAAAATTAAAAGTTTTACATCAGAAAAATTTATTTAGCTAAATTCTAAACATAATTTTAGCCTTAAATATTTTTTATTTTATAACCTATCATTAGTAAAGATGAAGTTAATACAGAAATTAAGAGAAGGTATAAAAAGGCCAGCTTCAGTTGCTTTGAAAATTTTATACTTGTAACATCTTCCATTATGTTTGTGTGTCTTTTTTAGAATACCAACAAGGACACATGAGTTTTTCCTTGTATTGGGTTTTGCTACTGATGAAATCAACAGGAATCCTTATCTTTTACCAAACATGTCTTTGAAATTTTCCGTGTATGAAGACATGTGTTTTGATACACAGAATATAATGAATATGCTATATTCAGAAAATGCAAACAACACAGAAGTACCAAATTATGACTGTTATGGAAATGCATGTAATGTAGTACTTATAGGGCCATCATGGACAACATCTATGATACTGGCAATCATTCACAGTATTCCAAATGTAAGGCTCTATAATAAAAAACAGGTAATAGGTTGCCTATGTCAATCAAAACTTCTGACAGAAAATGGAGGGGCAGCATGTGTTTTTGTATGCTAATCTGCATATTCTAAAAACTCCATATGACATATTGTATATAATCAACATTATTTTATATTAAAATAAATAATAGATGAATATGGGGAGCATGAAAAATTTTGTTGAACATTTAGACCTGTCAGAGGGAGTCTAGAATATTATATGTAATGCATAACATTTATATGGAAATTTTACTTTTTATTGTAGAAGTTCTGGAATGTAAGTAGCACAACTCATATCAAATTGTTTCTTCTGCTTTTTATACTTTAGATCTTTTTTGGACCATTTCATCCTATCTTCAATGACAAAGTGCTATTTCCCTATGTCCACCAGGTAGCACACATGGATACATG
>PVIH01026260.1:0-19085 GCA_004025045.1 Sigmodon hispidus | reverse complement strand
AAGGATACACAGGGTTAGGGTTAGGGCTAGGGTTAGGATTAGGGTTAGTATTTTTATGTGTAGCAAACTTATTTGCATTATCACCCTTGATAAGTCATGTTTATGATTTTTATCTTCTTTATAAATATTGTTAACTTTTCAGCATTTTAAATTCATTTTACTTTTTTGATAAATACAAAATAAATAAAGAAGAAAAAAAGAAAAAAAATTATAATTATATAATACATTACATTTATATAATGTATAAAATGTAAATTATTACATTTTCCCTTCTATACTCTTCCCAGGTCCTCCCCAACTTCCCTTCTATTTGAATCTGCTCCCTTTCTGGTTCTCACTTAAAAAAAAAAACAAACTACTAAGGGATGATAATAAATAATAAAATAAGAGAAAACAAAAGTAAAACATTGAGAATAAACAAAATTGAGAAAAAAGCCCAAGAAAAGGCACAAGATTCAGAGTTTACACACTCAGTGATTCCATGAAATCATTAAACTGGAAGCTATAATATAGACATGGAGGACCTGGTGACGTCCCATGCAGGTCCAGCCCATGTTGCCTCAAGCTTCATGAGTTCATATGAGCTATCTTTATATTGATTAGAGTGCCTTGTTTTCGTCTGGCTCTTTTATTTTTCCTGCCCTTTCTTCCACAGGGTACCCTGAGCCTTGAAGAAGCAATTTGATGGAGACATCATGATAACTATATCTGTTGCTATAAAAGAGGAAATGATTTTAATCTACAGAGTCTGTTCTTTGGGAAAAATCAAATCATGTTTTGTTATTGTTGACTTTATTTCTTGAAAATAGAAAAGCTTAATTAGTTACAAAAACCAAATAATCAAAGTTATATGCACAGCAGTGAGGACTTTGGTTTTATTTCAGCTTTGTAATTCTTTTGCTAGTCCTTATAACTGGGTGGGGAGATATATTTGCTCACTTTTGGGGATGATTTTAGAGGACTAATTTAGATTATGATAATCAAGTGCTGAGCCCAGTGACCAGCATATGAGTCAATGAACAACTACAGATGATACTTACAACACTGTCTTAGACTTGGTAGATTATTTTCTCCTGTTTTTAAGAATGGGGGTTTATTTAAACATAGCCATGCACATTTTAACTTACTATTTGTGGCTGCTTTTGAATTATAATGCCCCAGTTATGTAGTCACAACAGAGGCTATTCTAGCATTACAGTAAAACACATACACACACACACACACACACACACACACACACACACACACACACACCAAGTAGCTGAAATTGTAGCAGGTTTGCTGATTCCATGTAGAAAAAATAGGAGACAAAAATGTTCCTTAAGGATAAGCACAATAAGTAAAAAGCCAACAATAGTGAAATTCTATAATATTGAAGAATTAGAAATTGTTATGAGAATATAAATAAGAGAACTCAAACCTTATCATATTTTTCTCTATACTACCTCACATATTCATTTGCCTGTAACAGGATGAACAGAGCAGAGCAACAAGAGACTAAATGAGTCAACACACCCACTCACCCTAAATTAATGGGAAGACACTACTAGAATGGAGACAAGACCAAAGAAGAGAAAATTCAATTCAAGATAAATGGATGAAACTAGGTGTGGTCTCTGCTTGAACTTAATTTTTGTTCTGCTGAAGATAAAATATTGGTGTTGGAGAATAAGAATGTAGATAAAGTAAGTTACAAATTTCTATTGATTTAATGGTTTATCTTAATTTTATAATCTTGTAAAAGTTAATTGTAATTTGTTTCAAAAGCTGGCCTATCTCAGGAGACAGGTACATGTTGTCTTTTAGGTTCACATATAATGCAGACTTTCTTATAACAGCTGGAGTTTATAATCTACAAATTTGATAAATTTTTTTTTACTATTCACATAGACATAGAGAAACAGTCATAGTAAGTGACAGAAAAAACTTACAAATTGTTGATGCTATTGGGCCATAGATGTAACGGGTTTCATATCTAGTTGAGAGAAAATCAGTGGCAATCCTTGCAACCTTTAACTGGAGAGGAAAGTGAGGAGGAATTATACAATGCTATATGAATCAATTTTCTAGGAGTTAAAACCAATTTTACAGATTATCTAGCATTTGAAGATCAAAATAAAATAAAAGGCTAGGTAACAACATTGTCAAGGTGCAGTCAGTCAATTATATGAAGTTATGTTGTGTTTTTAATCTCTCTGGGTACTCTTTTTTAAAATTTTGAGGATTTATTTATATAAGCATATGAAAATTTTGCATATATGTATATGAGCATTACAAGGGTGATAGATGCTCTTAGAGGTCAGAAGAGGGTAACAGATTCCTTATAACTGAAAATACAGATGGTTGTGAGACACCTTATATGGGTTCTGTGATTCAAACCCTGGTCCTCAGTGCGTTACAAAGATAAACCACCTTTCTGGTTTTTTTTTTTTTATCAATGTCTATTATTACATAAAAGACACACTTGTATTGAAATTTCTTTAAAATGATACAGCATTGAGGATATCTTAAAGAGAGAAACTTAATAAACACAGCTTCAAATTTAACAATAGTTGTAGTTAGTTTGTTCCTATGTTCATATTAAATAATGAAAATAACTGTTCCCTGTGTGTCTTTTCTCTAAAATATATGGAACATAAAAAATAAAATCTAAGGCATCTCAAGTCAGGTTTGGCTCAGCTACAAATGAAGAAAGCTCACAAGGTCACAGCTAATGCCCATGGATACACTATGGCCACCACAATTTCATGCTAAGCAATCCTTCTATAGTCAAACTAGAAGTTTTTTGGTTTTTTGTTTTGTTTTGTTTTGTGTGTGTGTTTTAAATCACTTTATTCACCCATCATCTTTCAATGAAATAAGAATTCTTTTGCTTAAAGTTTACTAATGAGTGAGTACATCCCCTGCTTATTCTTCTGGGTTTGTGATACCTTGCTTAGAAGGATATTCTCCAAATCCATCCATTTGCCTGTGAATTTTAGGGTATCATTTTTTCTTACCACTGAGTAGTACTTCATTGTGTAGATGTACCACAGTTTGTTAATCCATTCCTCAGTTGAGGGGTATCAAGGTTGTTTCCAGGTTCTTGCTATTATGAATAATGTTGCTATGAACATAGTTGAGCTAATAATGCTTTGGGGGTATAAATGTGTCTTTAGGGTATATGCCCAATAAAGGAATTGCTGGATCCCTGGGGAGATTGATTCCCAGTTTTCTGAGAAAACTCCATACTGTACTCCAGAGGGGATTAGCCACCTTTCTAGCCTTGTGTGTCTTTATTTTATTTTAGACTCTTTGGTTTCAGATATTTGACACTTTCAACATTATTTTCTCCCATCCTTTTCTCTGTAATAAGTTCATTATTCATACATTGATACATAACTTTTTCTATTATAAGAAAGGTAGTTGATTAATTCTTGTTTTTATTTTTATTGATGGGACTCTGTGTGTGTGTGTGTGTGTGTGTGTGTGTGTGTGTGTGTGTTATTTGGAATTTAGATTAAGGACACTAGATACTAGCCAAACACTTGACCACAGATGTTTAAAACTACATCTCCAGTATAATTTACTCATCATTAAAGTGGTTCTGTTTTATTTATTTTTTTTTTTTGGCATGGAATTTCATCATATTTATTCAATTGCTTGTGGTAGGAGAGTAACTGTTGAAAAGAACACTAATGAATATAGTTTCTAATATATTTCACCTTCAAATGAATGTTTTTCCATTGATTTGTATAAATACATATAATGAGAAACTGTATTGTATTTAATATGTAAATAATATAACTACTCTGTAAAAATTTTCAATTTACTCAGAAAGGCTTACCGTGTATATCTGTGTGCATTCTCATCCCTGTTATCTTTTCTTTCATAGCATGCAACTGCCTTGCCGTGTCAGGATAAATTAATAAACTCATGGGTTCAGATTCTTAAAGTTATTGTGTAGTCACAGAATACTCATATGCTTTCACCATTTATAGATGGAATTAATGCCTGCTTGAAATTTCAAATTTAACTATCATTAAATGTCACTGGTTGAACACAACTGAGTCAGTTCAAGATACAAATTATGACCCAGTTTTTCTTGATTTGAAGTGTCTGAGCCACAGCATTATGGACACACTGTGTCTACTAGCTACTGTGTGATTTGGGATACTAGATCCTGTACGCTGCTCATCTTTTCTTCTACAGTAATTCAAGGATACCTATGTATGCATAGTGTTCTTTCTATATGTGATCAATTTGGTTTGTACAGAAAAATGATGTTCCATGAATCACAGATTTAAAATGATATATTTCTACTGACAGAGATCTGTGATATTTTTAGTGTTCTTTAGATAGTGGAAGAGTTAATATCTTCAGTCTGACGTTCAGAGGTTAGAACTACTGTTTTTGCTGCTCAATTCGGCTTTTGCATGGTTTGATAGTATGACCCAAAGAAAGTATATATTCTATATCAGAATTAGACTTTACTGTATATATTAGAATTCTGTATCTAGCATGTTCAATATTAGAATTCTGTTCTGAATGGTCTAGCACTTTCTTCCTTAAAATTTTTTTTAGAATCACATCATTTAAATATTTTATTGTTTAAAATTATGAAATAAAAATCTAAAGGTCATTGTTTTAACTACAAAGTAGACTTCATTAGACCTCATTCTGATATTTAAAGTGTGTGGCCTTGGTGTGGTGGCAAAACTGTAATTTTAGGATTAGGGAATCTAAAGCAGGGTTCATGTAGGGAAGCTGAGGCAGGGTGAGTGTTAGATGAGGCTGGGTCACATAGTGAGTTCAAGGTTAGCCTGAGTTACATAGTAAAACTATGACTCAAAACAACCAATCCAACAAAATGGAACCATTTCAAGCATACCTCAAAGTTGATAAAAAACAGACTCACAGTTAATGATACTATAAATGTACATACCACAGATATATTTAGTTTTTACATACCAGATCATCATGGGTAGGCGGCAGTCTGGATGTGTAACCATAAGGAACTAGTAGCATTTGGGAGTAGGAATGGAAGGTGATATAAGCCTTGATTGAGTTCAGATGGCTTCGAATAAAGTTAGTGACAGCTTTTGTCTCTTTCTCAGACTCTGGAGCAGCGCCTCTGTAGATATCCTGGCATGGGTTTCTGGTGTTTGGAAAAGCTACAGAAGGTGAATGAGATCACAATATGTTGTCTACTAACACCACTGTTGTTTCTTCTGATACAGGTTCACTCAATGCTTAAAACATCAGACATCTGTTACATGATCACTAGAGGTTGTGTGTACACATGTCCCATAGACTGTGGAAATATTGTTAGCCTTATTTGCCTTGCAAATAAGCCTTATTTTAACAGGTTATAGTTAAAAACACAAGTATCCCAAGGCTTAGAGACCAAATCCACAGCGGTTTTCATTCAGCCCCAGCTCGGACTCTTGGAGAACTAGCATCAGTCACCTGTCTTGAGCCCAAGTTTCTTCAGTTTCTTCCAGGAAAATTCTCTTGTTTGGGGATAGATGCTGCTATTTCAATATTCATTATTGAACATTGAATAGAATAAAGTATAGTAGAAGAAAGTTAAAAGGTATAGTGACACTTGAAAAGCCAAACTAGTGAACAAAAATTACCCAAATTGGGGTATAGGTACAGTCTTTCTTAAAGTCTATAATGATAAAGTGGTGGCTGTGTAGAAATGAATACATCATCTGCAGTAGTGAGTCTAACTGGTCACTGTATTCCTACTATACTTTTAAACTGCTCCCATTTCAGACATTTCTTTCTTAAGATTCATAAGAATTACCCAAGGGTCTGATCTCAGACTCATCCCAGCAGAAGACTCTAAGCCAGGCCTGGCTGAGCCCCGTCTCCAAGGCAAATTGAATCATCAGACAAGGACCAAGGGCTTTGAAATTCCATCCCCATCCACAGTGAAGTCAAAGGAGAGCGGTTCCCACCGCCTAGGCCCCAGTCCAGAGACTTCCTCTCCGGGATTGGTCTCGAAACCAAGGGTCTGATCTCAGACTCATCCCAGTAGAAGTCTCTAGGCCCTCCCTGGCTGGGCCCCATCTCCAAGGTGAACTTCCTTATCAGAAAATGACTGAGGGCCTTGGAAATGCAGTCCCCTGTCCAGAGCAGAGTCAAAGATCAAACAGACCTCTTGCTCAGAGCCAACAGGAGACACACAAGCCCTCTAGCCACAACTGACTAGGAACTGTCTAATTATGACCCATGGGCAGATGCCAGTGCAAGAATACATATAGCAATATAAAGAACAACAAGGAAACACCTGAAGAAACTGATGGTTCTACAACTACAAGACCTGAACAGAGCAATGAAGAGAAATCAGAAGGAAACAACAGCAAAAACACCTTTATGAAGATTTTGAAGCCTTCAAAGAGGATATAAAAAATTCCCTTAAAGCAATAGAGCAAAATACAAAAAAACTGGAAAAGATGAACAAATCCTGAAAAGAAAACCAAGAAAAGGAAAACCAAAAAATGAAAGAAACATTCCAGGAACTAAAAAGTGAAATAAAAGTAATAAAAAAGCACAAAATGAGGTAAAAGTGGAAATACAAATCCTGAAGAAAAGAGCTGGAGCTACAGACACAAGCATGACCAACAGAATCCAAGAATTGAAAGAGAGAATCTCTGAAGTGGAAGACTCAATAGCAGAAATAGATACAACAGTCAAAGAAAACACTACAACCAAAAAAGCCATAACACAAAATGTTCAGGATATCTGGGACACCATGAAAAGACCTAACCTGAGAATAATAGAAATAGAAGAAGGAGAAGAATTCCAGCTCAAAGTCATAGATAATGTATTCAATAAAATCATAGAAGAAATCTTTCCCAACTTAAAGGAGATGCCTATAAAGATACAAGAAGCTTACAGAACACCAAACAGATTTGACATCCCCCAAAAGTCTGCTCATCACATAATAATCAAGCCACAAAATATGCAGAACAAAAAAATTAAGACATGCAAAAGAAAAGGGCCAATTTACTTATAAAGGCAGACCCATCAGAATAATACCTGGATATTCAATGGAAACAATGAAAGCAAGAAGGTCTTGGGCAGAAGTTATACAGACAGTGAAAGAGCAAGGCTGCCAACCAAGATTAGTGTACCCAGGAAAACTATCAATCACCATAGATGGAGTAAACAAGATATTTCATGACAAATTCAGATTTAAACAATACCTATGTACAAATCCAGCCCTTCAGAAACCATTAGAGGGAAAACTCCAACCTAAGGATCCCAGATACACCCCTGAAACCACAAACAATCAATAACCCCACTGAAGAAAAGCCCAGAGAAAGAAAATACATACAACCTACCACCAAAAATAACAGGAAATATCAATCAGTGGTCACTAACATCCCTTAATATCAATGGACTCAATTCACCTATAAAAAGACACACACTAGCAAGATGGATACAAAAACAGAAGTCATCCTTCTGCTGCATACAAAAAACACACGTCAACCACAAAGACAGACAGTCTCAGAGTAAAGAGTTGGGAAAAGATTTTACAATCAAATGGCCCTAAGAAACAAGATGGGGTGGCCATCCTAGTATCAAACAAAGTAGTCTTCAATCTAAAATCAATTAAAAGAGACCAGGATGATGTTACTTACTCATCTCTGGAAAAATTGGTCAAAATGAGATTTCAACCCTGAATATTTATGCCCCTAATATAAGGGCACCTATTTATGTAAAAGATACAATACTAAAGCTCAAATCCCATATCAATTCTCACACCCTAACAGTGGGAGAACTCAATGCCCCACTTTCACACTTAGATAGGTCAACCAGAGACTCAACTGAGAAATAAGGAGTCTAACAGAGGTTATGATGCAAATGGATTTAATAGATATTTACAATATCTATTCAATAGATATTCACCCAAACGCAAAGGAATATACATATTTCTCAGAACCACATGGAACTTTCTCTAAAATTGACCACATAATTGGTCATAAAGCAAATATCAATAGATACAAAAAGTGGAAATAGTCCCTTGTATGGTATCAGACCATGATGGCCTAAAGTTAGAGTTCAACAACATCAAAAATCACAGAAAGCCTACCATCTCATGGAAACTAAACATCACTCAACTGAACCACCTCTGGATCAAAGAAGAAATTAAGAAAGAAATCATAGACTTCCTAGACTTAAATGAAAATGAATGCACAACATATCCAAACATCTGCGACATAATGAAGGCAGTCTTGAGAGGAAAATGCATAGTACTAGATGCCTACATGAAAAACCTAGAGAAATCCCACACTAAAGAACTATCAGTATAGCAGAAAGCCTTAGAACAACTAGAAGCAAACTCACCTAGAAGGAATAGATGGCAACAGATAATCAAACTTAGAGCTGAAATCAATGCAACTGAAACAAAAGAATCAATGAATCAAAGAGTTTGTTCTTTGAGAAAGTCAGTAAGATAGATAAACCCTTATCCAAACTAACCAAAAAGCAGAGAGAATTTATCCAAATTAACAAATGCAGAAATGAAAAGTGGGACATAACCACAGACCCCCATGAAAGTCAGAAAATTATCAGTTCATACTTTAAAAATATAAACTTAACAAAAATGGAAAACCTAGATGAAATGGACAGCCTTGTGGATAGATACGATTTACCAAAATTAAATGAAGATCAGATTAAATACCTAAATAGACCTATAACCCTAAAGGAAATTGAAGCTGTCATTAAAAGCCTCCCAAGTTAAAAAAGCCCAGTCCAGATGGTTTCAGTGTAGAGTTCTACCAGACATTCAAAGATGAGCTATTACTAATACTCCTCAATCTGTTTCACACAGTAGAAATTGAAGGAATATTGCCAAACTCTTCTTATGAGGCCACAATAACCCTAATACCCAAGCCACTCAAAGACACAACAAAGAAGGAGAATTACAGACCAATTTTCCTCATGAATATTAATGCTAAACTCTCAACAAAATTCTGGCAAACTGTATACAACAACATATAAAAAATATCATCTACCATGATCAAGTAGGCTTTATCCCAGAAATGCAGGGATGGTTCAACATAAGAAAAACCATAAACGTCATCCATCATATAAACAAACTAAAGAAAAAAAATCACATGATCATATCCTTAGATGCTGAAAAGACATTGACGAAATCCAACACTCTTTTATGATAAAAGTCCCAGAGAGATCAGGAATACAGGGAAAATATCTAAATATAATAAAGGCAATTTACAAGAAGCTGACAGCCAACCTCAAACTTAATGGAGAAAAACTCAAAGCAATCTCACTAAAATCAGAAACTAGACAAGGATGTCCTCTCTCCCCTTATATTCAATATAGTTCTCAAAGTAAAGCAATAAGAAAATGCAAGGAGATTAAGGAAATACAAATTGGAAAAGAAGAAGCGAAACTATCTCTACTTGTAGATGGCATGATTGTATACATAAGTGATCCACAAAATTCTACCAAGGAACTTCTACAGCTGATAAACACTTCCAGCAATGTAGCAGGATACAAGATTAACTCAAAGAAATTAGTAGCCCTCCTATACACTAAAGACTAAAGGACTGAAAAAGAAACAAGGGAAACATCACCCTTTATAATAGATGCAAATGCCATTAAATACCTTGGAGTAACTATAACCAAAGAGATCTATTTGACAAAAATTTTAAATCACTGAAGAAAGAAATTGAAGAGGATATCAGAAAATGAAAAGATCTCCCATGTTCCTGGATAGGTAGGATCCATATAGTAAAAATGGCAATTCTACCAAAAGCAATCTACATTTCTCATCACAATCCCAACCCAGTTTTTTATACAACTTGAAAGAACAATACTCAGTTTCATTTGGAATAATAGAAAAGCCAGGACTGCCGAAACATTTTTGCTCAAAAAAAGAACGTCAGGAGGCATCACCATCCCTGACTTCAAGTTTTACTATAGAGCTACAGTAATAAAAACATCCTGGTACTGGCATAAAAACAGACTTGTGGATCAATGGAATTGAACTGACGATCCTGACATACACCCAAACAATGTTGCCAAAACAATTATTCTCATCAAAAGAACCTCAGGAGGTATCACCATCCCTGACTTCATGTTATATTATAGAGGTACAATGATAAAAACAGCCTGGTACTAGCATAAAAACAAACTTATGGATCAATGGAATCTAATTGAAGATTCTAACATTAACTCAAAAACCTATGAACCCCTGATCTTTGACAAAGAGACCCAAAATAGTCAGTGGAAAAAAAAAAGATAGCATCTTTAACAAATGGTGTTGGCATATCTTGATGACAGTGTGTAGAAAAATGCAAATAGATCCAAGCCTATCACCCTGCACAAAACTCAAATCCAAGTGGATCAAAGACCTCCACATAAACCCACCATACTGAACCTGATAGAAAAGAAAGTGGGAAATACCCTCCAATGCATTGGCACAGGTGATCATGTCCTAAATATAACACCAGTGGAACAGACACTAAGAACAACTGAAACTGAGAAGCTTCTGTAGAGCCAAAGACACAATCCATAAGACAAAACAACAGCCTACAGAATGGGAAAAGATTTTCACCAATCCTACAAGTGACAGAGGACTTATCTCTAAAATATATTGAGAACTCAAGATACTAGAGCCAAAAACGTTGAATAACCTAATCAAAAAATGGGGAAGGGAATTCTCAGCAGAAGAATTACGAATGGCTGAAAGACATTTGAAAAAGTGTACAATATCTGTAGCCATCAGAGAAATGCAAATCAAAACAACTTTGAGATACCACCTTACACCTGTCAGATTGGCTAAGATAAAAGATACAGATGACAGCCTATGCTGGAGAGGTTGCAGAGCAAGGGGAACACTTCTCCATTGTTGGTGGGAGTGTAAGCTGGTTCAGCCACTCTGGAATGCAGATTGTTGGTTTCTCAGAAAACTGGGAATCAATCTCCCCAAAGACCCAGCAATACCACTACTGGGCATATACCCTAAAGATGAACATTCACGCTCCAAAAGCATTAGCTTAACTCTGTTCATAGCAACATTATTCGTAATAGCAAGAACCTGGAAACAACCTAGATTTTCCTCAACAGAAGAATGGATTAACAAACTATGCTACATTTACACAATGGAGTATTGCTCAGCAGTGAGAAAAAATGATACCCTAAAATTTGCAGGCAAATGGATGGATTCAGAGAACATCCTCCTGAGCGAGTTGTCACAAACTCAGAAAGATAAACAGGGAATGTACTCACTCATTGGTGGACTTTAAACAAATAAAGCTAAGCATGTCCAAGCTGCAAACTATAACCACTGAAGAGCTTTGAATCTGAAACACCTTGGACAGGCACCTTGGAGTCCACTCCCTCCAGAGAAACACCTGACTTACTCTTGATGTGTGGGTGAGTAAACCACATGTGCTGTAGTGGATGTTCAACTAAATCACCTTGGGACCTTGGGACCTCCTGCCCTTACTGGGAGGAGATAAACTGATTTAGAAAGGAGTGAGTGACTGGTAGGGGCGGGAGGGGGAAGGTAGCCTGAACAAGGGGATATTTGGATAAAAATATGACTTTTTTCATAATAAAAACAAAAAAAATAAAAATAAAATAAATAGAAGTAAAAAAAGAAATACATGTAGCACAATAATATTTAGACAGCAAAAGGAATGAACTTCTGATACATGCTACAACATGGAAAATGCTATATGCAAAGGTCACATTACAAAATTTCAATGAAATGAAATACCCTGAATATATGAGTTTATAGAGTCAGAAATCACATTAATGGCTATTAGGAGCTGGGTGCAGAAGAAATGGAGAATATTTGAGTGTAGAATTTGAATGTGATGAAAATGTTTGGGAATCAGATGGAAATGATGTGTGTGCAATGCTATGAATATATACTGAATGTCACTAGGTTATAGGTAAAATGATTAAATTTTTGCAACGCATAAAAAAATTATTACTTGCGTGTTGGTTTTAACCATTGGTATTTATCAACTTCTAACAGTTTAGGAAGTGGTAGAGCCCCAGATCACCCAAGATTGCCCGAGTGTGTGTGTGTCTCTCTGTGTTTTTAATGTTCAATAAGAGGTGGTTTGATAGATACATAACATCTTTCCCCACTTCCTCTCATAGAAAACCTTCATAATCTCTCTATGATTCTGATAATTATCTTCCATTTAACAGATAAGAAAGTCAGAACTCACTCAAGCATTATCTATTATTGCTCAACTAAGTAGAAGATCTAAATGCAAAACCATTTTCTTGACAACAAATCTGCAACTCACAGTCCCATGAAACATCAAAGTTCCTGTTGAGATCAGTGCCAATGCAGGTGGAATTCTGGTTCTTAGAACGGTTTTTTCTCCACATTCGGTTCTGTCAGAAGGGAGATCAGAGCGTTTTTAATATCTTTCTCTGTATCCTTTTTAAAAGAATGGTCATATAAGATCAGCTGAACTTTTCAATGTTACCATCTCAGATTCTCTCTGTAGGTGACTACAAGTTTATCTGAAATCCCTATAGTTAATTTGAACTCCTTATTATAAAGAAATGTTGTTTTCTTACAATTTCTAGTAGTTTCAGATACATACTTTTTAGTTGTAATGTTTTAAGAATGGATAAAATTTTCCATAAGTTTAAAAATATTTGAATAGTTTTCTGTATTAGAAAATGCCATTACCTGTCTTAGAAAGCAACAAAATTTTCTTATTATTTTTAAAAATACCTGTGAAGCCAAATGATCAGAATTGATCAATGGACCCAATGTAAGAAATATGGACATGTTCAGCCCTAAATGGGACTTTCCCAAAGGAAATATCTGTATTACATCTTTCCCTTTAAGGTTAAGAATCTTATGGAGAAAAATACTGGAAAGATTGTGAAGAGCCAGAATTGGTAGATGACGTCAAGAAAACTCTTTTTCTAGACACAACAGGGCACATGCACATGTGAACACATAGTGACATAGTGATATGACACAGACCTGCACTAGCTCAAGCTAGACAAAATTACAGTGGGGGAGATGGGCAGGAATTTCTACCCTAACTAAGGAGCTATTGACATTTGATTGTTCCTGGGAGAGTCAGTTTTCAAATATATCAGGCACTCCAGGGCAAGCCCCATGTTTCAGAGTAGCTGGCTAACACAAACTGGATTAAATAGCTTTTCTTTTTTTTTAAAAAAAGGACAGAAAACTTGAAGTTGGTGAGTAAGGAGGTGGGAGTCGATCTGTGAAGAGGTGAGAGAAGGAAATAAATAAAAGTACATTATATGAAATTCTCAGATTAAGATATTACTTAAAAATTAAAAAATATATTGCTTTAAATTGGAATCAAATAGCAGCTATCTAAACCATAAACATAATAAGCAACAATAAATTGGCATTAAAACCAATGATTAATACATTATTTAAATGCAACAAGAATATATAGAGCAGTACCTGTGTCCATGACCAAATATATCCATCTACATTGAATACGGGTAGAACGTAAAAAGTCATTCGGTCCAAGAGTTTAGTCATGATTCTATTTTTTCCATAACTCTTAGTTGCCTAGAGGGGATATGAAGTTAGAGTGATACCGAGAAAACTAGATCATATTAGCTATAGGTAATAGGATATTTGAGTTGTTTCCCAAGGTTAGATGTTTTTAAACATTTTAAAAAGCAAATAAAGATAAATGAAACATATAAATGATAGGAAAAACAGAGACATGAACTGAAATGAAAAGTCCTTAAAGGTTCACTTAATTCATACTGGAAGCTGCCAGATGTAGCCTGTATAAGCACAGTAGAAATACAGCCAGTTGGAAGTTAATAGCATCAGGTGTTTGATAATGTCATTCCCTCATGTCTCTTAAATAAATATAGATAATGTCTGTGAGCACAGGGAAATAGGAACATTGGAGATGGTTCATAAATATTTATAGAGTTGAAGATAAAACCTTTTTAGTGATGTGAATTCAACCCAAGTTCTTGTGCACATCAAGCATGTGCTCCACCAACCAAAGAAATTTACATGTGCAAGTGTGTGTAGGTGTACCTATGTACCTGTGAATGAAGGCCTAGGGCTGACAGGTTCAGGTGACTGCCTTAATTTCTTTCTATTCTCACTGAACTTAGAACTTGACAATTTAACTAGAGGGGATGCTAGAATGTCCCAAGATTCTTTTGTCTCTGCCCCATTCAAGTCCTCTCACCCAGTGCTAGAACTGTAAGCATATGCTTTGCTGGGTGTTGAATCATGGGCCTCATGCATGAGCAGCTAGCACTTTAGTGAGTCAGATATCTCTGCAACCTCAAATATTAATAAAATCTCTGGAAATTGTATATGCTACCTAGAAATCGCAAAACACAAGGTTCAATTTCTAGCAATAAAATTTAAATGTCACAAATTTAAATAATCTGTCTATGTTTTTATTTTTTGTCATAAATTCCTCCAGTTATCTGTGCTTCTGTGGTTATGGAAGTTCTGAAAAACAAAGCCAAATAAAACCCTTTCCATTCTTTGAAAATTCCATATATGCATGTGTGTGTGTGTGTGTGTGTGTGTGTGTGTGTGTGTGTGTGTGTGTGTGTGAGAGAGAGAGAGAGAGAGAGAGAGAGAGAGAGAGAGAGAGAGAGAAAGAGAGAGATCGAGATCTCATTATATAGGTCAGAATGGCCTCAATCTAGTAGTCCTCCTGCCATAGTTATCCCGGTGCTGAAATTGCCAGGATGCTGAAGAATTCTTGCATTCATAATGCTTTGTGCTCTTTTGTAGGTTAAAAGTTAAAAGAAGCTCCTGACCTTTAGTTGGAGCCAAAATAACCAAAGTTATAAGTCAGTACTACACAGCATCTTTTCTAGTGAACATATCTGTGGCCCAACAATCATTGCTGAGTGTGTTCCAAAGTGTTATGTAAAAAAGTTGATAGAGAATGTAAAAGACAGGGTGTGCCAGAATACATTTTCAGTAGCTATTCAGAAACTTCTAAACTAGATCTATCTTTATAAAATAAGCTATTTCTTAATTGAAAAGAAATTAAGTAGGAAAACCCCAGGTTCTTGTATAACCAATGAAATAGGTAAAGCAAAACTAAAGACTTGTGTTCTGAGTTTATTGAAGAAAATTAAAGTTTCAGTTTATAACATACAGTTTGTATCAAATTTTTACACAATGGCAAAATAAAAGTCAGAACTATAGCTAAAAAAGTTGCTTTCTCTATCTAAACTTTCAGGTGTAGTTTAAGGAGTTTGAAGGAGGATATAATTCTTTAAAAACAGCAATAATGAATAAAACCTGGACCTTGTTTGTATGTGCTGGCGGAGGCCAAGGTAGATTTCCCTAATTAGGTGGAGAACTGGAGTTTTGACAAGGGATGTTGCCAGTCAGTAGAGCATTGTACACTAGTCAGAGAGATGCTAATTGTGTTGACTGTGACTTGCCTGGTAGACGAACCACTGACAGAAGGCTGGGGAGACCCATTCTCGTGCATGAATGCCACAGTCCATAAAAATAGCTTTTCCTTCTTTGTCTTTTTTCCCAAGCTATTGAAATAAAAAATCATTTTGCATTAGCTCACATATTTGTCCCTTGTCATCCAGTAGTTCATTTTCTCAAACAATTATTTTCCTTGTCTATTCTTGAACATGAACCTTACTGTTCCCAGGGAAGATGATGGCTGCTGTTCTGTGTATACATAATTCATCACCTGTTTCAGGATATTTTTTTCAAAAAACTGTCCAAGGTTCAGAGCTGCTCTTATGGTTTTTAAAAATCAAACAAAGCAAAACCCAACACAGTCGGGGCCCTAAAAGGTAGTTTAGAAGTTAAAGCACTTGCTGCTCTCACAGAGGACCTGAGTTCTGTTCCCAGCATTCATATCTAGTGGTTCACAACTGTCTAGACCTACAGCTACAAGGCAACTGATTTCCTACCTTTGCCCCCTTGGAGGCCATACTCACATGTCTATATTCATATGCAGATATCAAAAAATACATCCTTAATAAATAAAACACACCTTCAGAAAATAAATTTTAGTGTCAGTGACAAGACTCAGTAGGTAAAAGCATTTGCTATTAAGCCTTTAGGACCCATATGATATCAGGAAGAAACTGTCTCTAAAAGTTGTTCTCTGTCATCCCCATGTGCTATGACATTTATGCAAACACACACACACTCACACACACATACACACACTCACACATACACACACACACACTCACACATACACACACACACACACAGACACACAGAAATTATTAAAAATCCCACCACTTCTGTTTTTTGGACAGGATGCCACAGGTATATTTGTAATCCCAGCACTCCTGAATTTCAGGTTAGCCTGGAGAATGCAGCAAACTTAACCTTGTGTTAAAAAAAAATCCATGTTCCCTCACAAATGAAATAGAAACCACACCATATATTATGTTTCTTATTTCATTGTTCATGTTCTGTGCTGAGATAAGAATTGTAAAGCTAGTTCATAGACTGGATTATGGCCTCGTATTATATGTAGAGTGGGGTAGAAATCAATAACTGATATTTGAAGAGCTTCCATTTTAGAGGGAGTTCAGATTTCGTTTGGGTGATTAGAGACACTGAATGAATGGAGATATAGGTGTGAATGCCTTCCTAGTTATTAATGAGCTGTTCAGAAAGCAGAATCTTTGAGTTTACCAAGTGTGTCAGTAGTTGAGTGGCAGTTTCTGCATTAACCTTTAGCTCTTATGCTTTAACTACTGTTCTGATGTTACACATATGATATTTAACGTTTTCATCATGATATTCATTCACTAGTTTTGTTCCATTTTAATGGACTGGGAAGGAGTCTGCATGGCATTACAAATCATTGTAACAGAGCTATCCTGTAAAATATATTTTGGTTTTCTCATTATGGAATTTCTAGTAGTTATGTGCTCCTTTTTTTCTGTAATTGAATGGAAGATTGCAATATATGTTCTTGAATTGACAGCCAGAGTTTAAATATTCAAAAATGACTTGTTTTTCAATTTTAAGTTTATTTCAGTTTCTCAAAGTGACTTTTGTGCCTATTTTTTTAAATAGCAAACTAATTAACAGTTTTTAAATTATTTTTACCTTGAGAACATATAATGGATTATCTTCAGCAGTTGATCCAATTTTAATTCTTGAGACCACTTCAGGATATTTCTCTACCATTTTTTCAGTCCAAGAAACAATCTTGAGAACAAAATCAAATTTGTGTAATTAAAGAAAAATTGCATAAGAACAAAAGAAGACAGTCATTTGAAAAGACTATAAAGGGCATTGCACACCATACCTTATCCCAGTCGTTGTATTTTGCATAACTGTGCCTTCCTGAGGCTTCATCTTTCACATCAAACTGTTTCTCTATCTCTTCTTGTAGATCATGTATCAGAATCCTGTTGGACAGCAGAATGATAAACACATTTGTCATATGAACATTTTATCTTTTGTTTGAAGGAATGCCTCTTCCTCTCCTATATCTGAACTATAGCCCACTTCCTCATTGCTCTGTTCTAGCCATCTCCTTTAGACAAGCTGTTGCCTGGCTTCTGATCCCTCATTAATCTGAGCCATGCTTAACTTTATGAAAGTTCTGGTCTTATGTTGCTATCCAGAAGGTAAAGCAGCCTTTCCCAGAAGTAGAGACTGTAGTAAATATATGTTATGTATAAAATTTTGAAGAATTTGTATGTAAAATATCTCACCAATAATTTTAATATTTCCTATATGCTTAAATCATAACATTTGGCATATATTTTGTTAAATAAAATTAACTATACCTATTGTTTTTTTCCTTACAATAAAATACTGCCATGTTTGAAACTATACACCAGACACATACTGTACCATCATAATGCTCCTAGCCTCCAAAGTGCACAGAGGCACACCTATATCACACAGGCAGCAGTGACTATTCTTATGCATAAATCTATACAACAGATCTTATTGCTTTAGCTTTTCAAACTTGGGGAGAAACTTGAATAACAATGATGGCAATATAACTGGGGGCTTAGCATTTAGCATAAGCCAATTATTTCTTTAAACTTTTATGTTCATTAAGCCACATCATCTTCACAAGGAGTTTTTAACATTATTTTACTGATGAAACACCCAAGGTTCAAATACGTTGTCTAATGATAAAGGTAGAATATGGGTGGAAGGGTGCTTTTTGTGAGGCCAGGAAAGGAGTCAGAAAAAGTCATAAGAAGGGGTGACACTGTGGGGTTAAAAGGTTTTACTTCAATTTTAATTTTTATCTCTTCTTGTGTCATATAATATTACTACTCCAAGACCTAATAGATTGGAGAATTACTGTCTAATATTACTACTCCAAGATCTAATAGATTGCAGAATTACTGGCTACCCAAGGTCTGCCTGTATTTAATTTTCAGCACTGACCTCTTTCTGTCTTTAAACACATCAGATACCCTACCGTTAATTTTTCTCTTGTACTCTGTCCTAAATGTGTTTAACATGGGCCAGATTCTACTTTTTATACATTATTTTATCTTTTCAATATTATCATCATTTAAGTAATAAGGAAGTTATTGCTCAGAAATATATGCTTATAATTGTAACTTTATTCACATTTATTTGTTTAGTGTGTGTGTGTGTGTGTGTGTGTGTGTGTGTGTGTGTGTGTATGTGTATGTAGGTCAAATGATATTTGTAGGCATCAGAGCTCTCCTCCCAGGTGAGTATCTGGGAGTAAACTCAGATGGACAGACTCATCAGAAAACTCATTTGCTCACTGAACCATGTTGCCAGTCCTCTAGTTAAAATGTCTGTGTAGTTGAAGTTGGGATTAACTATCCAGTCTTCAATACCATCAAGACCTGAGAGGGAAGATATTATCTGAAATTTGGAAGTATGAGAGAGTAACTTTCAAGATTTAGGAGAGGACAGTAACAGCTACCTGGACAGTCACCCATCACTTCTCTGTACAGTGTGGGCATCCACCTTTCTGGCTACTGACCTAGGATGTCTGACAAGTCTCTTCAGAAGCAGGGTATTTTGGTGAGAGACTATCTTATCCTGTATAGACAGACTTTCAGCTTTGTTTCAAAAGTGATATTTTCATTATGCACACAAATAT
>PVIH01026259.1:0-19089 GCA_004025045.1 Sigmodon hispidus | reverse complement strand
ATTTACAGAACTTTGTTGATGTAAGTATTCCAAATGTAGATTTGCAATCTATAAAATGCTTTTGTGATAGACCTCATCTTAAACACTGGATACACTTGTGCTGTCAATCTATATACATGGGAACATGTCAAATTGTTTAAGACAAAGGCAGCATCTATAATAAATAGTGTGACTTACTTGATCTTACAATTGTCTACTACTAGTATTAAATATCAGCTTTTAAAAGCATTGAATAGTGAATTAAATAAAAATCACTGTGATAGTATGTAGGTCTTTCAATGTAGCAATAACCTGATACATGTTTCTACATTATACTCTATAGCCTGAAGTTTCTTGCCTGGCCTACCCTTGAGATCCAGATCTGCAGTTCCACAGCCACATAGTCTCAAATAATCACACAAAGGCTTATATTTATTACAAGCTGTTCGGCCTATGGTTTTTTCTGTGAGATTGGGTCATCTCAGCCACTCTTCTTTAAGTTGTTTTGGGTGCATAGCTCAAGGGAAATTTCAACAGAGGTGCTCTGACATGCTGTATGATTTGGGTCATCCATTAACATTGCAGAATTTTCAGGGGTCTTTCTCAATCAAACCTTATTTTCTTTCTCTCATTTTCTATAGAAATAAAGAGAAAACCCCTTCTCCAAAGTAGCATATCTTTTTATTTAAATTTTAAAGTCATCTTATTTACAAAATATATGTTCAATTAATCCAGGATCATTTATAATCAAATGTCTTTTAGCAGCTTTAAATACTTTATTTTCCATAAAAAACTTAAAGACAAGACAATAACAAACAGTATCTGGACACTCTTTGTAACTTCCATCTTTGCATGGCTTATTACTACTTCATTTTACTCTATTTTTTTAAGGACATTATCTTTTTTATTTGCTCTTTCAAGTCTATGTATATTTTAAACATACCCTAAAACATTTTCAAGTTTTTTAAAATCTGTCTTTACTATATATCTCTTATCTTTTCTGTTTCTGATCAAGCCTTTGCTTCCTAGAGTGGCTGACTCCACCTAGCTCCCTTTATTTCTTTCTGTTTCTGACCACACCCTTCATTTGCTAAGGTGTGGCTAAGGATTAAAGACTGAGCTAGAGTGGTTGCTTGGTTCCATGCAACTCCTAGTCTAGCTTTGTAGTGTTCAGCTTTTTAGACAACGTACTGATAGGATCCACAATTAACACTCTGAGTGATTTTAGGGTTTATATAATCACCAAGAAAAGCACTGCTCTCTGCTGCTCGCCAACTCCATTTAAGTATTTGGTAGCAAAGCCTGTTAAAAGACTCACAAGTGTTTTGCCTTGAAGGTTGAGTCAGGAAACTTCAGTTAAAAAAAAAAAAAACCAAGCCTCTGCTTGCCTCTAGCAAACAGAGAGATCCAAGAAGATGCTGCTGCTGCTAAGAATTAACTCTGTTTCCTTTTGGTCCTCATAAACAGAAACTTGAAATCCACCATATGCACCTGGTTTCTTATACGGAGTGCTCTCTGAAACTTTGGGTACAGTCCAGGGTGCAGCTTAGCTGTACTCCAAAAGCCCACTATTTTGTAGCCCAAGCCCACACTCCTCACCAGGTGTCTCGGTACCATGGCTCATGTGACAAACACATCTCCAAGGCTGTTTTTTGCTCTGGTTCTGTGCGGTCTAGATCTGTTTTTAATCTTTCTTAAGCTTTATGTTGGTGTATATTACCCACATTGTGAGCCATTTGTTGTAATTAATCTCTAACTCAAACTTTCAGGTCTTGGCCTGAGGTTCTGACCCACTGACTGGCAGTCCCACAGTCCCATAGTCCCACAGAAACACATACAGTCCCACAGATTACACGGATGCTTATGTTAATTTTACACTGATTGACCTAGGGCCCAGGCTTATTGCTATCTCTTTAGTCTTAAACTAACACATCTTTCATATTCTGTTCAGTCATGTATCTCAGTATCTTTTCTCAGCACATTTCCTCTGAATCTCCTGGCAGCTCTGGCCACTGTGGCACCTGTCTAGTTCTGAGATGTTCCAAGAGTTTTCTTAGTCTAGTAGCTCCATCCACATTTCCTGTCTACCTTTGGCCAATCAGCTTTTCACTAAACTCACTGATGGGGCAATTATTTACTACATTACCAGCATAATCCCACCACATTGGGTCACACACTTTAACTAAAGACACAGAGAAAGCCATATTAAAATTTCCAGAAAACTAGCTTCCTGGTAGCTAGATTTCATAGTACCAGAATGTGAAAAAAGGCATCCATGCTCTTACCCAGTGCTAGAGGCTGCATGCTCTAACACTGACTTGCCAGACAAAATTTGCCTACTGTTACCATGGTTGCATCACCATTATGAGGTAGACACCTACTTTTTAGTGCATTTGAGACTTCCTCAATCCAGAGTTTTCATACTTGGTACTGAAATCCTACTCAAAGGCTCAGGGCTGAGGCATTTGTAGGTCATAGGATAGAACTTAATATAGGAATTTGGATCAAAAGTGATGTGGTAAAATTGCCTCCTGTATGTTTCTGTTTATACCCATAGATTTCTCACTATCTTCTTTAAGAGAACCTTTTTGAAGTGGCCAACAATTATTACAAGGATCAACAATTTGCCAAAGTAAAGAGAATATATGACAATGAATCAAAATCCCCAATAGAACAACAAAAACATCTCAGAGAACATCACAGAAAGAAGAAGTAACAAGAATGTAAAAGATAGAAAATGAGAAGGAGTGCTCTATCATGCTGTCTTTTGGACAGAATATATGTACTGTACTCATGAAATCACAGCAACTGTGATTACCTAGATACTGTTATAAGAATAAGCCATCCAGAATGTTGTCATAGATAGGGGAGTGTTTTCTCCATAATGTAAAGAACAACAAGATAACTCCAGAAGAAAGTGGTGGTCCTACAAGACCTGAACTGAGCAATGAAGAGGAAACAAAAGGAGGCAACACCAAAAATTCCTTTATGATAAATGTTGAAGCTCTCAAAGAAGATATGAAAAAATGCCTTAAAGAAATAGAAGAAAATACAAACAAAAAATTGGAAGAGATGAACAAATCCATGAAAGAAAACCAAGAAAAAGTAAACCAAAAAATGAAAGAAATATGCCAGGAACTAAAAATTGAAATAGAAGCAATAAAAAAAAGGCACAAAATGAGGCAAAGATGGAAATAGAAAACCTGAAGAAAAAAAGCTGGAACCACAGATATCACAGTAAAAACCCACTGTGAGATATGTTTTAAATGGGGTTTATTTTGTGAAAATTGCTTACAAAACAGAGAAGGTTTTAAGAGAAAATGAAGGGATAAGGTTGAAGCACGCCGAAGCATTTCTAAGGAAAACTCCTCATCCCCACGCTGCACGTCCTAACTCCCGCGCCGGTGGCCCGAACTGCTCACCCCGGAAGCCGTGTCATCAGTCCGAAAACCCACGCAACTGGTTGGGAACTCTCACCAGAGAATGCCGGCTTCCTGTCCTGGTCCTCTCCCTCAGAGGTCTACTTCCAGAATCCTTTCCAGTTAACCACACCCAGCTTGTCTCCAGTCCTCTTACACGATCGTTCACATGTATAGTTCCTGATTTCCCGTTACACACAGAAGCAAAGATAACCAGCAGAGTTCAAAAGGTGGAAGATAGAAACACTGAAGTGGAAGACTCAGTAGCTCAAATAGATATATCAGTCCAAGAAAATACTAAAACCAAAATAGCCATAACTCAAAATGTTCAGGAAATCTAGGGCACCATGAAAAGACCTAACTTGACAATAATAGGAATAGAAGAAGTAGAAGAATACCAGCTCGGGCTGGAGAGATGGCTCAGCAGTTAAGAGAAGAATACCAGCTCAAAGGCACAGATAATGTATTCATAAAATCGTAGAAGAAAACTTCCCTAACCTGAAGATGGAAATTCCTATAAAGATACAAGAAGCTTACAGAACACCAAATAGATATGACCCCCCAAACAAGTCAGTGCGCCACATTATAATCAAGCCACAAAACATACAGAACAAAGAAAAAATTTAAGAACTGCTAAAGAAAAGGGCCAACTTACATATAAAGGCAGACTCATCAGAAAAACACCTGAATATTCAAGGGAAACGATGAAATCAAGAAGGTCCTGGTCAGAAGCTATAAAATCACTAAAAGAGCATGGCTCCCAACCCAGACTACTATACTCATCAAAACTATGAATCACCATAGATGGAGTAAACAAGATATTTCATGACAAAGTCAGATTGAAACAATATCTATCTACCAATCCAGCACTACAGAGAGTATTAGAGGGAAAACTCCAACATAAGGACCCCAGATACACCCATGAAACCACAAACAATCAATAATTCCACAGAAGAACACTCCAGAGAAAAGAAATACAAACAAGTTACCACCAAAAACTGGCAGGAAATATCAGTCAGTTGTCACTAATATCCCTTAATATCAATGGACTCAATCCTCCTATAAAACGTTACACATTAACAATTGGATACAACAACAGAAGCCACCCTTCTGTTGCCTACAAGAAACAAACCTAAACAAAAAAGACAGACACAGGCTTAGAGTAACGGGTTGGGGAAAGATTTCCAGTCAAATGGTCCTAAGAAACAAGCAGGGATTGCCATTCTAATATCTAACAATATAGACTTTAAGCTAAAAGCAATTAAAAGGGAACAAGATGGTCATTACTTATTCATCACAGGAAAAATTGGTCAAGAGGAAATTTCAATCCTGAATTTTTATGCCCATAATATACGGTCACCTATCTATGTAAAAGCTACACTGCTAAAGTTCAAATCCCACATCAATTCTTACATCCTATTAGTGAAAGATTTCAATACCCCACATTCAATACTGGATAGGTCAACCACACAGAGACTCAACGGAGAAATAAGAAGTCTAAAAGAGTTTATGATGCAAATGGATTTAATAGATATCTACAGAAGCTTTCACCCAAAAGCAAAGGAATAAACATATTTCTCAGCTCCTCATAGAACTTTCTCCAAAACTGACCACATAATTGGTCATAAAGCAAATATCAACAGATACAAAAAAATGGAAATAGTCCCTTGTAACATATCGAACCACCAGGGCCTAAAGTTAGAGTTCAACAACATCAAAACCCAAAGAAAGCCTACCAACTCATGGAAACTAGACATCACTCAGCTAAACCATCTCTAGGTCAAGGAAGAAATTAAGAAAGAAATCAAGTCTTTCTAGAATTTAATGAAAATGAATCCACAACATATCCAAACTTGTGGGACACAATGAAAGCAGTCTTAAGAGGAAAATTCATAACACTAGATGCCTATATGAAAAACCTAGAGAAATCCCACACTAGAGACCTAACAGCTCAGCTGAAAGCCTTAGAACAATTAGAAGCAATCTCACCTAGAAGGAGTAGAAGACAGGAAATAATCAAACTTAGAGTTGAAATCAATACAATTGAAACAAAAAGAACAATACAAAGAATCAATGAATCTAAGAGTTGGTTCTTTGAGAAAGTCAACAAGATAGATAAGTCCTTAGCCAAACTAATTCAAAAACAGAGAGAGAGTGTTCAAATGAACAAAATCAGAAATGAAAAGGGGGACATAGGGGAACGTGTGCTCTCTGCGGAGTCCCAGCGCACTCTGGAGCAGGGGCAGCTGAACTCTGCACCTGGCCACACCCACAGCTCCTGCTGAGGGAATCTGCAGGGCTCCCCACCACAACCTCGAACTGAGCGAACCAACAACTGCAGGGGTCTCTGAAAGAAAGAATCAAACCCTGACCCGAGAGGTGACAGGAGACACACAAACCCAAGTGCCACAACTGACCAGGACCCATCTACTCGTGAACCACTGAAGCCATGGGCAAACGTCAGTGCAAGAAATTACATAATAATACAAAGAACAACATGGTAACTCCAGAAGAGAGTGGTGATCTTACAAATACAAGACGTGAACTGAGCAATGAAGAGGAAACAGAAGGAAGCAACACCAAAAATTCCTTTTTGATGATCATCGAAGCTCTAAAAGAAGAGATGAAAAAAAGCCTTAAAGAAATAGAAGAAAATACAAACAAAAAATTGGAAGAGATGAACAAATCTATGAAAGAAACATGCCAGGAACTAAAAGCTGAAATAAAAGCAGAAATAAAAGCTGAAATAGAAGCAATAAAAAAGGCACAAAATGAAGCAAAGATGGAAATAGAAAACTTGAAGAAAAAAGCTGGAACCACAGATACATGAATAACAAACAGAGTTCAAGAGATGGAAGATAGAATCTCTGAAGTGGAAGGCTCAGTAGCTCAAATAGATATATCAGTCAAAGAAAATAGTAAAACTAAAAAAGCCATAACTCAGAATGTTCAGGAAATCTGGGACACCATGAAAAGTCCTAATTTGAGAATAATAGGAATAGAAGAAGGAGAAGAATACCAGCTCAAAGGCACAGATAATGTTTTCAATAAAATCATTGAAGAAAACTTTCCTAACCTGAAGAAGGGTTAGTGTTAGGGTTAGGGTTAGAATTAGGGTTAGGGTTAGGGTTAGGGTTAGGGTTAGGATTAGGGTTAGGGTTAGGGTTAGGGTTAGGGAAATGCCCATAAAGATACAAGAAGCTTACAGAACACCAATTAGATATGATCTCAAAAAAAAGTAGGCGCGCCACATTATAATCAAGACACAAAACATACAGAACAAAGAAAAAATTTTAAGAGCTGCAAAAGAAAAGGGCCAACTCACATATAAAGGCAGACCCATCAGAAAAACGCCTGACTATTCAATGGAAACGATGAAAGCTAGAAGGGCTTGGTCAGAAGTTATACAGGCGCTTAAACAACATGGATGCCAAACTAGAATACTATACCCTGCAAAATTATCAATCACCATAGATGGAGTAAACAAGGTATTTCAGGACAAAGTCAGACTGAAAGAATATCTATCTACCAATCCAGCACTACAGAGAGTATTAGAGGGAAAACTACAACCGAAGGACCCCAGATACATCCATGAAATCACAAACAATCAATAAGTCCACAGAAATACCCTAGAGAAAGGAAATACAGACAAGTTACCACCAAAAATGGCAGGAAATATGAATCAATGGTCACTGATCTCTCTTAATATTAATGGACTCAACTCTCCTATAAAACGTCACACACTAACAAGATGGATACAACAACAGAAGCCATCCTTCTGTTGCCTACAAGAAACATCTCCCCAAGGACCCAGCAATACCACTTCTTGGTGTATACCCTAAAGATGTACATTCACACTCCAAAGGCATTAGCTCAACTATGTTCATAGCAGCGTTATTTCTAATAACAAGAAACTTGAAACAACCTTGATGTCCCTCAACTGAAGAATGGATTAACACACTGTGGTACATCTGCACAATGGAGTACTACTCAGCAGTAAGGAAAAATGATATCCTAAAATTTGCAGGCAAGTGGATGGATTGGGAGAATATCCTACTGAGTGAGGTATCACAAACTCAGAAAGATAAGCAGGGGATGTACTCACTCATTAGTGGACTGTAAACAAACAAACAAGAAGAAAGCAAAGCATGCCCAAGCTGCAAACCACAACCACTGAACAGCTTGGGATTAGAAACACCCTGGACTGACACCTTGGATCCCATTCTCCCTAGAGGAACACCCGGCTCACTCTTGAGGGAGGGGGGAGTAAACTGCATCTGCCAGGAGTGGAGACTGAACTAAGCAATACTGGGGCAGTGGGACCATGAGAATGCCTGCAGCCTGCCCAGGGAAGGGATGGGGATTTGTGGAGAAGAAAGAATGACCTGATGTGGTGGGAGTGGGAAGGGACCTTGAATAAGGATATACAGGGATAGAAAGTGTAACTTCTTTGTTAATAATAATAATAATAACAAAAGAAAAAATTTAAAAAACACTCCTGTAAAATTTCCTGACAATCACACATGTCCCTTACATGTGCCTATACCTTCACACATATATAAAGTAGACACACACACACACACACACACACACACACACACACACACACACACACGGGGCGGGGGGAGACAGAGGGAGACAGAGTGATAGAAATTTTGAAAAGATTCCCAATGAAGTTCGGATGGGCCCCATAGATTCAGGGAAACCATCACAGTATTGCAGTTTGGTTCCTGCTTTCCTCTGGCCTACTTCTCCCTGTGTTCTAAAGTTCCCACTTTAAGAGCCTTGTACTCAAGAAATTCAAACTCATCTCTCAGATCTCAGCTCCAATTGTTACTTATTTAAACCATTCTTGAACTTCTAATCTAAAATAAGTTTCCTTATTATAAAAATTTTAGGCAATTTGAAATTTTTCTCCATAGTACTTTAAGAGCACACATTTCTTGTATTTATTATTTGTAACTCTATTATTCAGTCTGTGCCATGGATGTACGAATATTGTCTATTAGCTATGGTATCTCTTAGGATTATCTCAATATCAATATACACTGTATTCAATATTAATTTAATTGTTAAAAAAAATGAGGTGAGATTCTTTTCAAAAAAAAAAATTTGAACCTCCTGATGACAATTGTCTCTACCAGGGAGAATCAGCTCATCAGAATTCATATTCACCTGGTGTATATTGTGTGTTGCTTCATTCACATTGCATTTTCTAGATTTTGAAACACAAGATTTTTATGTTGTAATTATCCTTTTACAATTCATCCTTTAAGATGCATTAGTTTGTTAAAAGCCATGTGTTATGTAACTCTCCTCCAAGTTCAAGACTTGGTATTTTCAAAACACAAAACAAAAAATCCCACTAACTTATAAATACAGAACATACTTTAAAAGAAAAACAATAGACAAATACAAACACTGTATAAAATAAATCATTTGGGCCAAGAAACAGAGTAACAAACTGGAACATGAACATTTAATAACATCCTTTCAAATGGTATGACCCACTTAAAAGTGGCTTTCACAAATATGGGGTTGGAAAAAGACCAGGTGATAGAAAAACCTCCAAGAACTCACATGATGGTCTCCAACCAATAGTGAAGATGTTGCCTAGACAGGTCTTCCCCTATAATCAAATGAATAAACACCCCAAGTGTCATCACAGAACTTACATCCAACAATGAATAGAGGTAGAGGCAGGGATACATGGTTGAGCACTGGACTGAGTCCCTGGTCCAGCTGATTGCAGGGGAGAAGACTCTGTATGAGCAAGGGGATAGGGACTATGAGGAAAATTCTCACAGTGATGACTGGCTGGAACTCTGGGGAGCTCACTGAATCAAGAACAGCCACCTAAGAACCATTTGGAAAAGGAACTAAGCCCTCCAAGGATAAGCAATTGTCCACTGGCATGAGCAATGTATGGAGCCTCAAGGGAGGGTTCAGACTGTATATCTGTGCATGGACTGGCAACTTGGAGCCCATTTCCTCCAGAAGAATATGTAATCCAGTGTGGATATTAGTATGAGGAAATCAGACTTTCCAGGAGTGGATGCTGAGCTAACCACCTCGGTACCTCTTGCCCTTTCTGGGGAGGGGATGGGAGCTGTGGGGGAGGAAGGCTGAAGACTGACTGGGAGGGGTCAGTAGGGAGAAGGGAATAGGAACAAGAGGATACATGGATAAAATATGAGACTTTATTCTATAATTGCTTTAAAGTGGCTTTCTTTTGTGAAAAATAAAAATGGTATTGGAGCAGCATCAAGTATACAATATACTGATTTCAAATCCTTAACAGGTTAATGTGACATCATGCTTAATTCATTGTGATGACAATACAACAGTAATTTGTTCTTTAAGTGATACCCAGCAGTTTGTGGTCCTTCAATTGCCATAATGTCTGAGCATAAATCAAGTCTTTGATAAGGTTTATTTATCATGCTCTTTGAACATATTCATTTATCAGGGTATATATTATACATGCCATAACTTCTACATGGAGTCCAATTAACCATGGCATCTTTAGAGCTAACAAATATTGCTCTCATTGTCTAAAATATGTATAGAAAGATCAGATTTGTAGAAAGATATGATGTTTTAGTTTTAACTATTCCACATGAAGTATTACAACCTATAGTATGTTTTTGGGATACATTTCAATTTAAATACTGAATGCATCTATGCCATCAAAAGATATACTTAAGAACATCTAAAGTGTCTTAAGAAAGAGGCAGCATCTATTATAACCGGTGTAACTTATTTGAGCTTACAGGAGTCTACTATCAGTATGAAGGATTAGGTTTTCCAAATTTAATAGTGCGTACAACTGGAGCATTCTATAGGCATTTGGGGTACCAATAATCTGAGGCATATTTCTGCATGATGCTCTTCAGTTTTTAATTAACTATTTTATGTGAAAGACCATATAATGTGCTACCATATATTAAACTCTAGGATATACTGACTGCTTTCGTGTGTTCTTTTCCTGTGGAGATGGACCAATATTACTTCATTCCTGATAAGACACCAAGGAGAAACCATAAAAACAAGTTAACTCAAGTTTACTTTGGCTTAACCATGAGTTCATTACAATTACTTACAGGAATGTGGGTGAGAGGGCACTTATAGGAGAGGTGTTGTATTAGTTTTCTGGCCCAGACTTTCCTCTAGCACTGAGGTTTAGACCCACTCTCAACCCCACTTAGCTGCAAATAATCACATACAGACTTACATTAATTTTACATTAATTGGCCTAGGGCCCAGGCATATGACTTGCTAACTCTTTACCCTTAAACTAACCCATCTTTCTTATCTTGTTCAGCCATGCAGCTCGATACCTTTTCTCAAAGCAGCATTTCAACTTTTTTCCTCTGCATCCGATGCCATCTCCTCCTCATGTCTCTGTTGCATCACTGTGGCATCTCTGCTCTGCTCTGAGATGTTCCCAGAGTTTTCTTAGTCTGTTTTCTTAGTGTGGTAGCCCCACCCACATGCCTGTCTACCTTTGACCAATCAGTATTTTTATTAAACCAGTAGGTAGGACAATTATTTACAATGGAATAGAATACAATCCCCTCCTTCTGAGAGACAGTTTATTGATGGCTATGTTACTGAAGAAAAAATATTTCTCCCTCTGAAACCATTCACCACATTTATGTATCTTTAGAAAAGGCTGTGGCCTTATGAGACATCATCTGTTTTATCAATTATTAACCCTCTTTGATGAAAATTTAATGTTTTAATTCTCAGAGTCATATATTCATGTTCTCTCTTATACACATAGAGAGGGGGGGACAGGGGAGAGAGAGAGTATTTAAATGAACAAACTTACCAACAGTTGTCTCATAGCCTAAGAGTCTTAGAACCCTGTTTTTTCTTGGTCCTTGAAGTTCAGTGCCTCCGTAACTTAGGTAATTGTACTGTATCTTACACTGAAAAGGCTCCAAATTGGTGCCTGAGAAGTCCCAATCTGATGCAGTAAGCCTTGAAATCTCTCAGAGAGCTGCTGTATCTTACCCAGTGGAAGCCTAGAAATGATGGTTCTGAAACTAGTTAAGGCAATCAGGACTATTCTTCAGGTGTGGTTTCTTTCTCAGGTGAATCAAATATGTGTCAAGTTAACATAAGTATAGACTATCACAGATGTACTTTATTTTTATAATTATACTTAGTTGACTATTATTATACCTTGAATCTTCATTGGTATAATAATCAAATCTTGGGGCCAGATATCTGGGTAAATTTTGAAAGATCAGAGAAGTAAAAGAGCCAGCCACTAAAGAAAGTTATTACCTCTATAAAATCATCAGGCTAAAAGACTGAGCTTCTGTCTCTCCCCGACACATATTTGACTCTCAGACCAGCTATATTACTTCTGCCTCAACCTCCATTGTGCAAGGAGTAAATGGTGCCTGCCTCCCAAGTACTAGGATCAAAGACATGAAATCACAAGTGCTGGGATTAAATTTGTGTGTGACCACTTCCTGGACTCTCTGTCTAACTAGTCCTCAGGAATTTGTCCTGAGACCTTCGGGAATGCTTTATTTACTAGAGCATACACAAAATATTGCCACATTTCTCTTTTGCCTAACATAAAAAATGTTATAGCCAATATAAGAAAAACTTTACAATAAGTATAATAACTATATACAATATCTACAAGCAACAATTACATTAATAATGTCTAGTCCATTAACACTTCACAAATTCAGAGAAAATACTCCATTATTTAACTCATTTTGTGATTCCAAAGTGTCGTACCTAATTTATTTCCTAGCATAATTTGTATGGCCAACCAAAAACTAACTTTTGATGTCTCTGAAACTTACATACTTTACACCTCTTCCGTAAGATTCTTTTCTGAATTTCTTATCAAGGAAAACTATAATTATCTAGTATTTAACTCTATCAGAGACCTGAGAAAGAAATAATATTAATACAAATATTAAGAATAATATTAAGAAATAATATAAGCAACATGTTTAAGCAAGCCACTTCCAAAAATGTGAGAAATGACAGAAACAGCTGGCTGTCTGGACAGTCACCCAAGGTTTCTCTGCAATGTTAGGGCATCCACCTTTAGCATACAGGTCTATTTGACAAACTTTTCTGTGGAGCAGGATATTATAAAGGGCTGTCCAGCCTTGACTTAAAAAGGTTCAGCAATCTTTTCATTTGTGTCCTGCTTGTTCATTTAGACAGCATATTGTCAGCAGATGAAGCAAAAGCACTTTCTTACCCAATGTCTAGATAGCATTGCCACAAAGAAAGTAAACTCCTTACAGAGTTTCTTCAATGTCCATCATCTTCTCTGAAGTAGGTTGGAGCTACCATGAGCAGACATGCCTCATTGTCATAAAAATAGAACCTATTCTATCCAAATATCTTAAATGCCACATTCTGTAGACTTCTAAAGTGTTTGAAGATAATTTGTCTACATAAAATATAACTGTTTGATCATGAGAACATGTCTAATATGAATAAAAGTTTCATTGCAATAGGTGAATAACTACTAACCTGTATTTTTATATCCTAGTTAGATGATAATAATTTTCAAGGGCTAGAAATTTACATTACATTGTTAAATAAACTTTGTAGGTACAATAAATTGATCAAGGGTAGAAATGAATTTATAATATATTCTAACAAAATTAATCTTAAATTTGTATCAATATACAAAAATCCAATAAAATACCTAAATGTAGTAGTTGCTTTTTAAATGTAGATTAAATAATCTCCCTATTTATCTTGTATCTCTACCCTTCATTTTTTTCTTTTTAGAGTAGATTCAATAATCTACCCCTTTATACTAACATATCTGTGTCCTTTTTTCAGAGTAGACTCAATATTCTACCCCTGTATCCTATCACACACACAAACACTCACACATATCTCTTTTTTAAAAACAAGAACCTTGAGTCCAATCTCCCTTGTTTACCTATTTTCCTGACCACTACCAATAACAACTTGTAACCAACCAACATAAACAATGCCAATACTCATAATCCAATGAAAGACCAAAAGCAACACACTTAATCTCTAGGAAATGTGGGTATTGTATTCTGAAAATTACTTCCTGCTATCTGGGGGATAATGGAATCTCTATGGGATCCTGAAAATAATGGGTAAATTGTCAAGTCCTGGCAGAGGTGTCCATATCATTTGTTGTCCAGTCTCCATGTAATGGGAAAGTGCAGTGCTTGTCTTACACCCTGGCTAGAGTAGTCCCTGAGACTGGATTATCTCAGTTAGGTTCCTTGAAATTGTCTTGAGAATTTTATAGTCCAAAGATATCTTTGGATGGTGTCTATCAGCTTAGTCATGTTATCATAGTCCTGGTAGAATTATTTTGTCATCTCATCATCTTTTTGGACATTTCAGAAATCTCATTAGGTCAGTTTATTTCTTTTCTTAGTAATTTTCCTGGGTAGTTCTGCCTTCGTTAGATGCTTATTTGTCAAAAGGTCTTTAAATATGATTGTTTTTATTTTCCTGTGAAGATAAAAACATAAACCTCCCCAACCCTAAACTTCAGGAGTTTTTCCTTTAGTAAGTTATATCTGATAAAAATAAAAAAAAATGTTAGGCATATAAATTAATTTGGATTGAATGATCACACTGTTAGATGAAATACCATCCATCTCTTCTAATTAAGAGATCCCTCTTGTTCAAATTGAACCCTTATGAATTTTGATGGTATTTATAGATTTTCTACACCTGAGGAAACAAAAACAAAACGTTTTTCTAATATAACACATATCCTGATTTTCATTTTGAAGTCAACATATCCTTAAAGTATACCAGTTGATTTAATTCAGTGCTTTTCTTCTATTATATAATGTCTCTCTGCATCTGTCATTGTTTTCTTATTTGCATGTAGAAAACTCCAAGATAATGAAGCATTATATCATCTATCTATTTTGGGAGGGTCTTTATTGCCCTTTCTGTTCATTTAGCATATCCTTTAGAGTACAATTTAATCTCTCTGTAAGTACTTGCTCTGTAAGATTTTGTTGTATACCTGTAATGAGCTTATATTGTAATTAGCAAAAACTGTTTCATTAGGATAGAGATATAGGTTGGGGCATTGTCATTATTAATTTGTACAGGTATTCCCATTATGACTACAACTTCTAGCAAATGTGTGATTACAGAATCAGCCTTTTCTGAATTCAAAGCAGTTGCCCATTGGAATCCTGAAAATGTATCTATTGTATGATGTACATATTTTAAGTTTACAGATTCTATAAATTAAAAGACATCCACCTGCTAGATTTCATTCCGTTGAGTACCATTTGAGTTAATTGCTGTAGGTAGTGAAGTTTGCTTGTACATAAAAGAAGTAGAAAATTTCCTTGTCTTGCTGGCAAGTAATAGAAAATTCCTTTTTCAAACCCTTTCTACAGACATGATGTTTTTATGAAACTCTGAGGCCTCCAGCATATTTCCAAAATAAGTTAATCCATTTCATCACTACATTCTGCTAAAGGGCCTGGCAGACATGTATGAGATCAGATGTGTATTACATATAAGAGATAATAATTATTCCTGGTTTTTGTAACTGAATAAATAAGTTAATTCTGACTCATCAAGAAAAAATTCAGCAGTTTCAATGTAAAAAATAATTCTTTCTCATTCTGAGAGTCACTGACTACGTAAAGAGGTTTTATAATATCCTTTAATACCAAAAAATGGCATAAAATTCTGAATTTTGGACAGAATTATAAGAGCAATGAGTCATGCAAATTTTGTGATTTATCACCTGCCTTTTCTGACTTAAAAGCATTAGCATAAGATGTAGGGGCTCCAGAAATTGGGGTTCCCTTTATAATATGAAGAAGAATACTGTTAATTCCTTATATAAAATGAATTCTTTTGACTTGGGCATATTTGTTGTTAATATCTCCAAAAGAATTACTATCGGCTCTTTGCCAAGGTTTACTTTCTGACCAGAATTTGTAAATTTCATCATTAGTCAAAGGTAGTGCAAATCCTGCTGGGTTTATTCCTGCTAAGAGGTAAAGTCTTAATTTTCAATTTAAAATCAAATAAAATATCTTTTCAACATACATTTTAAATGTCTAACTCTATATATATGGTATAAATATCCATTCTGAAATAAAATACCTGTAGGGGAGTACATAGAGGATAATATAAGAAGAATATATTTAAGCTCTGGAAATACATAATCAATATATGCATTCTATAATTTCTTTTCCACCTAGGGCAACTCTCTCTCAGGTTCAGCTGATAATTCTTTTGAAAAATTTAAGCTCTTGTCTCCATCTAAGATTTGGATCAAACTATTCAGTTCATCAGTTTTTACCTGAGTAGTATGATACTGTCAGATGCTTAGCCATGTATCCCTGACTCCACACCTATTCATTGATATATGAAAATTCTGAGATGGTATTTAGGGTGGCTACTCATTTCATTATAGAGGATATACTATATAGGCAACACCTTCACTATTGATTTGAGACCTAGCCAGGGACATCTTTTGAGGGCTGGGTGGTTTCCGTAGCTCCAAGTCTTTTTCTAACCCAACATTGGCTTCCTCTATTAAGACATCCATCTCAAGGGCTAAATACATCATTACAGATGGACTGACATCTCTAAAACTGAGACCCATGTCCAGAGTGGAATAAGAGGTGAGCAGATTGTTGCCAACCTAGACTACTATACCAAGAAAAACTATCAGTCACCATAGATGGAAAAAACAAGACATTTCATGACAAAGTCAGACTTAAACAATACCTATCTACACATCTGTCCCTTCAGAAAGCATTAGAGGGAAAACTCCAACCTAAGGAACCCAGATATATGCATGAAACCACAAACAATCAATAATCCCATGGAAGAAAAGACCAAAAAAAAAAAGAAATATATACAAGCTATCACAAAAAATAATAGGAAATAAAAATGAGTGGTCACTAATATCCATGAATAAATGGAATCCATTCAGCTATGAAAAGACACACACTAACATGATGGATACAAAAACAGAAGCCATCCTTCTCCTGCATACAAGAAACACACCTCCATCTGTTCCGGTTCCAGTTCTGGGACAGGGCACTGTCTGCAGAGCGTGTCCCAAAGCACTCTGTAGAAGGCAGAGACAAACTCTGACTGCCACGGTCCCACCCCGCAGCTGCTGGTGAGGGAGTTTGCACTGCTGCAATCCTGCCTCTAATTGGTCAGAGAAAGATTGAAGACTTGAAATTCAGTCCCCCGCACAGTGCAGAAGTAGTGATTGAGCAGACCTTTTCCTCAGAAGTGACAGGAGGCACACAAGCCTGAGTGCCACAACTGACCAGGAGTCACCTGATCATGAACCACTAAAGCCATGGGCAGACGCCAGTGCAAAAATTTACATAATAACATAAAGAACAACAAGGTAACTCCAGAAGAAAGTGGTGATCCTACAACTACAAGATCTGAATTGAGCAATGAAGAGGAAACAGAAGGAAGCAACACCAAAAATTCCGTTTTGATGATCATCGTGGCTCTCAAAGAAGATATGAAAAGAGCCTTAAAGAAATAGAAGAAAATACAAACAAAAAATTGGAAGAGATGACGAAATCTATGAGAGAAACATACCAGGAACTAAAAGCTGAAATAGAAGCAATAAAAAAAGGCACAAAATGAGGCAAAGATGGAAATAGAAAATCTGAAGAAAAAAGCTGGAACCACAGATACAAGTATAACAGAGTTCAAGAGATGGAAGATAGAATCTCTGAAGTGGAAGACTCAGTAGCTCAAATAGATATATCAGTCAAAGAAAATAGTAAAACTAAAAGAGCCAAAACGCAAAATGTTCAGGAAATCTACGACACCATGAAAAGACCTAACCTGAGAATAATACTGACAGAGGAAGGAGAAGAATACCAGCTCAAAGGCACAGATAAGGTTTTCAATAAAATCATAGAAGAAAACTTCCCTAACCTGAAGAAGGAAATGTCTATAAAGATACAAGTAGCTTACAGAACACCAAATAGATATGATTCCAAAAAAAAGTCAGCGCACCACATAATCAAGCCACAAAACATACAGAACAAAGAAAAAATTTTAAGAGCTGCAAAAGAAAAGGGCCAACTTGTAGTGGGAAATTAGAAATTGTATATGTGTGTGAGTTGTAGTAGAATGTAAAAGTTGAGAGAGGGGGGTATGGTATTTAAAAACAAGATTTAAATAACATTTAAAAAAAATAGACATAAACATAAATAGTTTTTTATATAGAGTTTTTGTAAAGGGGTGGGTTTTTGAGTTTGTGGTGACAGAGCTTTAAAATGGCAACAAAAAAATATGACGACTTAATTTTTTTTAATTTTTTTTATTTTATAAATAATTTTTATAAAATAAATTTTATTTAAAATATATATTATAATAAATTTATATTATGACAAATGGCGCCCAACGTGGGGCACAAACACCCACATAAAGCCTAAAAAATTTAAAACAGTTTTTTAAATTACACATTTAAATTAATTTATGATACAGAGACAACATAGCGTTTAGACAAAAATTTAAAAATGGCACGTCCGCAACACACAGCTTAAACTCATACGTTTCATGACAAGATTGACACAAATATAATTAATTTAAAGTTTCTGCTTATACTAAACAAAAAAAAACAATTAAAAAAAGTTTTTCTAATAACAGCATTTTCGAAGTCCACACTAATAGCTAACAAACAACAACAGACCACACAAGCTTATCCGCCATACTAAAACCCTGCCAAAAGAGACAAAGTCAACAGTTAAGATAATACAAACATTTTAAAAGCTCTTTAAGTTAAAAAATAATTAAAAATTCTCAATAAAACAAATTTAGACTCTCAAAACCTCTAAACAAAATACAATATATATAAAATACACATAAACTTCAGAGAGAGAGAGAAAAAAATGAATAAATAAAAAAACTCTTTAAAAAAATAAAAATAAAAAAGCCACAAAAAATAACAAATAAACAAAAAGTCTAAATTATAGTCATTACATTTTGTTTTAATTTTTAACTTTTAATAAACTAATTACAAAAAAACAATTTATTACTAAGGCTGCTAAGTTAAACCAATACTTATATTTTAAAGATGTCTTAACTTTAAAATCTGTTTATAAAAATATGTTACTTAAAAAAAAAATTCTGCTTTTGTCTCCACAAAAAATCAAAACCTATAAATTAGTTCTACGCAAATGTGGTTCCATTTGCCAAGACCACCTAAATAAACATTCTGAACTTCCAAAAAGCCAGTTAAAATAATTCAGCTTCAAAACCCCAAAAAATTGTCATCGTCCTTTAACAACAAAAAATAATTAAAAAAAGCTTTGTCCAATTTCCCAAAAATATTACTTATTGATACTTGTTATCATTATAAATAGTTAATAGTCATAGATAATTTCTTTATTAAAAAAAAGGGGGAGGAGGATATGATATAAAAATAATTTAAAAAAATAAATAAATTTTAATTCATTAATATAAAGTTAAAATTAATTTTATTATATTATTTATATTTTTCTACTCTTAATTAAAATATAATACTAATATAACTCATTTAAAATTATAATATATAATTAAAAAATACAAATTAATAATCATCTATAATAAACAAGCTTATAATCATATTAAGTTTTTATAAATATACAAAAATATATTTCAATTAAATAAATAATCTTCAAACACTTCAAAAACA